>SZWC01005219.1:63900-86370 GCA_023375785.1 Penium margaritaceum
CCCCCCCCCCCCCCCCCAGCTCTGTAGAGCTTGTTACTCAGTCCATCAGCCAATCAGAAAATAGCTCACTTCAGGCTGGCAGGTTTTCTCGGTGAGGCCTGCCAGGCAGCCGACAGCCCAAAACCCGGGCGTCGTCCGTTTTGCCTGAAAACTGGACCATACCATAATACTGACGCTGCGAACGCAGCCGTGCGGTCAGAATCTGCTAGAAAAATAGTAGCGAGGAGTTATGGCAGCCTAAACCCATATAGTGCCCACGACGGTTTATGCTGCCGAACAGGGTCATGAAGCATACAACTGGGACCCTAGGCAGTGCATGACGACGCAGGCATGAGAGTATGCGCTGGACGCATGCAGACAGCGACTGCGGCGGCAATGACTGCTGGCAGTGCGACCGCCGAGGAGGCCTGCCGATGGAGCTGAACACGTCGCCGGAGAGAGGAGGCTCCAGCGAACCGCGAGACGACCTCAGCGTGCGTCGGCTCCACCGGACGGCACTCCACCGGCATCGAGTCTCGCCGTCAGTCATCTGCACGCCGATGTATACAAGCCGGGAGGACACAACAGAGCACAATGAGCGCAAACAACCAACACTCCCCCATGACTCACAGGCGTAGTGCACATGGGCGGGCAGAGACACGGTCAACATCCAGACTCCCCCAGGGCATGCAAAGACGTAGACAGAGATAAAGAGAGAGCCACTCAAGGACGCACGCCCACTGAACTCACAGCCTTCTTGAACGACTCGCGCTTCAGTGCCTTAGTGAGGAAGTCAGCCAACTCCGTGCTGTCTCAACCCACACCACGCTGATGTTGCCGTCATGCAACAATGAACGCACATAGTGATACTCAACGTTGATGTGCTTTGTGTGTGTGTGATGCACGCCGTCATTGTCGGCGATGGCCATGGCACTCTCATTGTCACAATGCAACGTGATGGATGGGACAGACTGACGCAACTCGGACAGCAGACGGCGCAACCACACACTCTCACACACGCCTGACCCAAGAGCCACGTACTCAGCCTCAGCCGTGCTACGTGCAATGCATCCCTGCTTGCCACTGCGCCAGGACACAGCCGTGCCGCCAATCAGAAAGATCCAGCCTGTGCGACTCTTACCGTCCGGAGTGCCGGCCCAGTCGCTGTCGGTGTAGCCCACTGCGACAACAGACGGTTGACGGCGGAACATGAGACCTCGCCGAGGAGTCGAGACGACATAGCGCAGTACTCGGATCGCGGCCTCATGGTGGAGGTGACGCGGCTCCTGAGAAAACTGGGCCAGGAGGTTGACGGCGAACGCGATGTCTGGACGCGTCGTCGTCGCCAGGAACATCAGTGACCCGATGACTCGCAGGTACGTGGTCACGTCAACTGGCTCCCCCACAACAGCTGGGTCAGGACTCTTCACCTTCACTTGGCCATCGGGCGACATGGGTGAGGATGTGCTCGGCACGAGTGGTAGGTCCTCGGCGAAGCGAGTGGACAGAGTCTGCACATAAGCAGCCTGATGGACATGGAGGATGCCCTGGGAGCGATCATGCTCGAGCTCCATACCCAGGAAGACTCGGGCAGACCCGAGATCCTTCATCTGGTAGGTGGCGTGCAGCAGGTCCTTTATGCGCTGGATGGCGGCCGTGTCTGGCGACACAATGAGAAGGTCGTCGACGTACACCAGAACAGCAGCGAAGGTCTGGCCTCGCGGACTGACAAACTGTGCAGGGTCCGCGGTGCTGCGCTGGAGCCCACCTCGAAGGAGCGTGCTACTGATCTCCTGGTTCCAGCACCGAGGCGACTGCTTCAGGCCATAAAGGGCCTTACGCAGGCGCCACACTCTCCCGGTGCCGTCGTCAAAACCTGGGGGCTGCACCATGTAAAGCTCCTCACCCTCCAGTGAACCATGGAGAAAAGCGTTGCTCACATCCATCTGATGTAGTTCCCAGCCATGCTGGGCGACCAGGCTGAAGAGCGCTCGGCTGGTAGAGAACCGGCCAACTGGGGCAAATATCTGGTCATAGTCGACCCCAGGGACCTGGGCAAACCCCTTGGCAGTGAGGCGGGCCTTGTACTTGTCCAGGGACCCGTCGGGTTTCCAATTGTGCCGAAAGACCCACTTGGCGCCGATGGCCTTCCGACCTGGAGGAAGGTCGACGAGGTCGTACACGTGGTGCTATCGGATAGCAGCGAGCTCATCGGCGCAGGCAGCGTCCTAGTGTACGGCCTAAGGAGAGGCTCGTGCCTCGCGTAAGGTGGTCGGGTCCTCCGGGCGTGCTGTGGAGCGGACTGAGAGAGCGTGTGCCTCTCGCGCCCCAGGTGGGATGCGCGCAAGGGCAGCCACGACAGCGTGCCGATGCTTGTGATGGAGCATGGCGTAGCCCAATGCGGAGCCCGGGTGCAGATCCGCAATGATGGCCGAGGTGGTCAGGCCCAGGGCCTTCGTGCCAGGGTCCCCGCTCACGACCATGGGAGTGGAGGAGGCACGTGGAGCCACTGGGGGTTGAGGCGCCGCCGAGCGCGGTGCGGAGGTCTGCACGCTCACCGACGGCCTGGGTCGGAGGCTGCCGCCGGGGCCACGTGTGTAGCGTGACAAGGTGCGTGACGACGCTGAGTCTGACGGGCCAGTGGAGGAGACTGGGACTGTCGGCCCAGAGAGATCAGTGGACACGGCAGGGGCTGCTGGCCCGGAGGAACCAGCGGACGCGACTGGGGCAGCTGGCCCGGAGGGACCAGCGGACGCGGCTGGGGCAGCTGGCGCAAAGGGACCAGCGGACGCGACTGGGGCTGCTGGCCCGGAGGGACCAGCGGCAGCTGCTGGGGCAGCTGGCCCGGAGGGACCAGCGGACGCGACTGGGGCTGCTGGCCCGGAGGGACCAGCGGCAGCTGCTGGGGCAGCTGGCCCGGAGGGACCAGTGGACGCGACTAGGGCTGCTGGCCCGGAGGGACTAGCGGCAGCTGCTGGGGCAGCTGGCCTGGAGGGACCAGCGGACGCGACTGGGGCTGCTGGCCCGGAGGGACCAGCGGCAGCTGCTGGGGCAGCTGGCCCGGAGGGACCAGCGGACGCGACTGGGGCAGCTGGCCCGGAGGGACCAGCGGACGCGACTGGGGCTGCTGGCACGGAGGGACCAGCGGCAGCTGCTGGGGCAGTTGGCCCGGAGGGACCAGCGGCAGCTGCTGGGGTAGCTGGCCCGGAGGGACCAGCGGACGCGACTGTGTCACCCGGACGCGGTAGGACGGAGGACGGACTCACCACTCCCCCAGGCGACGGGATAGACACAGATGAGCCGGAGCGAATGAGGTCGCGAGGAAACAGGTCCTCGAAGAAGAGGGCATCCCGGGACTCGATGATACAGTGCCGGGAGGGGTCCCAGAAGCGCCAGGCCTTGGACTGACGAGAGACACCGAGGAAGGTGCAGGGACGGCCGTGAAGGGAGAGCTTGCCACCCTGCTGCGGGGCGGGCAGCCAGACAATGGCGACACAACCCCAGACGCGAACGGGGCGGAGGTCAGCGCGCTGACCGCACCAATGCTGGTACGGCATGGACTGACGGGGAAGGGGACCGTGGGGAATCCGGTTCCAGACCTAGGTCATGTAAGCCATGGCTTCAAAGTAGAAGCCCTCGGAGAGACCGGCCTCGACACGCATGGTGCGGACGGTGTCAGCCATGGTCCTGTTCCACCGCTCGGAGACACCGTTCTGGGCGGGTGTGTAGGGCGCGGATGTCTCGTGGTGGATGCCGCGGGAGGCGAGGAAAGTCGTAGCCTCACCCATGTACTCGCCACCGCGATCGGAGCGAAAGCGGCGAAGGGGGCGGCCACACGCGCGCTCCGCGAGGACAAGCGAGTCCTGGATGGCTCGGGCGACATCGCTCTTCTGCCTAAGACAGAAGACCCAGCGATAGCGAGAATAGTCGTCCGTGAGGGTGAGGACATAGCGGCCGTGCTCGCCGACCGACTCGGTAGGGAGAGGGCCCATGACATCTGAGTGGACAAGGTCGAGAGGGGCGGATGCACGGGAGTCAGACAAGGGGTACGTGGACCGGTGCATCTTCCCCTGAGCGCAGTCAATGCACTCAGTGGGGCACGGGAGAGGGAATGTTTCCGGGTCAAGGCCAGAGGCAGGCCGGGTGCGAAGCATGCTGTCCACAGTGGCAGAATGGACGTGGCAGAGGCGGCGGTGCAAGAGGCAAGTGTGCCAAGGGGAGAGCGTACTGGTGACGAGCACATGGCCTGTGGCGGTCGACGAGGAGGAGGCAGGAGGAGAACAAGAGAGGCGAGGAACATGCCACAGGTTGCCACGGGCGGTGGCGTGCAAGACGACAAGACCAGATGGACGAAATGACACAGTGCCAACACCAGGCGAGTGCACAACATCCATGCTCATGCGGTCAAGGGCAGTCACGGACAGGAGGCTGAGCTCTAGACCAGGGACGAAGAGGACATCGGTCTGGAAGACGTCACCGGCAGGACCACGAAAACGAACGACGCCAACACCACGGACAGGTAACACCTGGCCGGAGCCTGTCCGGACACCGGAGACATCGCCGACAGGACCGAGCATACTGAAGGCCTCACGAGAGGCCGTCATGTGATGCGTGGCCCCGGAGTCGATGATCCAGGTCGTAGCAGGGTCCTGGACCGGGGTCGCTAGATCACTAACGGTCACATGGCAGCAGGCAAGGGACGCTGACGCGGTGGACGGAGGCGCGAAGCGGGACTACCAATCGTCAAGCCAAGCAACATCATCAAGAAGAGGGGCGGAGGAGGCCACAGGCGACGATGGGGCAGACGCGGAAACGGGACACGACCGCAGCTCACTCTCGGTCATGCAGGGCTGGGCAGGAGTGCAGGAGGTGATGCAACTCGCACTTCCCTGGGGAGGAGGGCGAGGCAGGCCGAGCTGGAGCGCGATGAACTGCTCCAGCTGACGCTCACGGGAGGAGGGCCCGGGAGCGTAGACGGAATGCGGAGTGACGGCGCCGGAGCCCGGGTAGTAGGAGGACGGCGCCGGTTAAGGGAGCGGAGAAGCCGACGGCTGTGGGTAGTACTGCTGCGGCGCGAGTGTCTGCGGGACAGGCGGAGCTTCCGGAGCGGTAGAGCCGATGGACGAGATCAAGGTGGAAGGGCCAGCAGCGGCGACGACGGCAGAGGCGAGGCGGCGCTCCCGCTGGCGCCGCATGGTAGCGTTGACGCGCGCCTCGTCCGTCGGGAGAGGGCACGTGTACCACCCGTGCCCGTGTTGACCACAGTTGTGGCAGACCGAGCCACCACCGCTGGACCCAGTCGACGACTGCTGCTGCTGCTGCTGCGGCTGACCCTTGCCTTTCTTGTTCCGGCTCTTCTTCTTCTTCCCCGACGACGACGAGGTAGCTGCGACAGGAGAGGCGACAGCCATGGAGGCAACGGCAGGGACGAACGATGGTGGACCACTGGTGGCAGTCCGGGCGGCTACCGGCTGTAGCGCAGCAAGCTGCTGCGTTAGGGCGGTGAGCTGTTGCTGAAGAGCCGCAAGGGGGTCAAGATTGCCGCCGACGACACCAGCGGGCGACAGCTGCTGCTGCGGCTGCTGCTGCTGCTGCTGTTGTTGTGGAGGGGGCGGCTGCTCCTGCTGCTGCAGCGGTGGCTGCTGCTGTATGGGCGGCGGCTGCTGCCGCAGCGGCGGTGGCGGCTGCTGCTGTAGAGGCGGCGGCTGCTGCTGGTGCAGCGGCGGTGGCTGCTGCTGCATGAGCGGCGGCTGCTGCTGCAGCGGCGGCGGCTGCTGCGGGAGAGGCGGTGGCTGCTGCTGCTGCAACGGCGGCGGCTGCTGCTGCAATGGAGGCAGCGGCGGCGGCAGCTGCTGGTCCTGCGGCGGCGGCGATTGCTGCTGCTACAGCGGCGGCGGGTGCTGCTGCTGCTGCTGATGCTGCAGCAAGCGTTGCAAGAAAGGAGGGGTGGGGGTCCCCCCATCAGAGGAGGACCCCCCCTCGCCTGGACTGTCCGCCATGCCTTGGTGTTCTCCTGTTGTTTTTTTTTGTGTTGTAGATGCTTTCCNGCGGCGGCAGCTGCTGGTCCTGCGGCGGCGGCGATTGCTGCTGCTACAGCGGCGGCGGGTGCTGCTGCTGCTGCTGATGCTGCAGCAAGCGTTGCAAGAAAGGAGGGGTGGGGGTCCCCCCATCAGAGGAGGACCCCCCCTCGCCTGGACTGTCCGCCATGCCTTGGTGTTCTCCTGTTGTTTTTTTTTGTGTTGTAGATGCTTTCCTCCTTTCCCTTTGTTTTTTTTGTTGATGATGTCAGTAGTGACGTCAGCAGAGGGGTGCTGACATCAGCAGCGCGGACTATTGGATCCCGCTGCTGTTGTTGGTGCTGATGCTGATGTAGCTGCTGCTGCTGTTGTTGTTGCTGCTGCTGCTGCTGCTGCTGCTGCTGTCGCTGCGGCTGCTGCTGCTGCTGCTGCTGTTGTAGCTGCTGCCGCTGTTGCTGCTGCTGCTGATGCTACTGCTGCTGCTGCTGCTGCTGCTGGTGCTACAGCTGCTGCTGCGCGTGCTGTGAGCTGCAGCAGCTACTGTGGCTGCTGTTGCTGCAGCAGCGAGCTGCTGCAGCTCGCTGCTGCAGCTCGCTGCTGGAGCTGGGTGCTACTGCTGCAGCTGCTACGTGCTGCAGCAGCTGCTCGTTGCAGCTACAAGCTGCTGCAGCGAGCTGCGGGGTGGGGGATTTTTTTTTTTCGTTGCCCTTTTTTTCATTTTTTCTTTTCGTTTTTTTCTTTTTCTCTTGTCACAGCGGGCAGCAGCCCGCTGTCTGCTGCAAGCAGCGGGATGCTGCTCGCCGAGCAGCAGCGAGCTGCTGCTCGCTGGCAGCAGCGGGCTGCTGCTCGCTGCTCGCTCGCTGCAAGCAGCGGGGAGCAGCAGCCGCGGCTGGCAGCTGCTGCTCGCTGCTACTGCTGCCTGCTGCTGCTGCGGGCTGCTGCAGCCGGCTGCTGCTGCGGGCTGCTGCTGCTGCTGCACGCTGCTGCTGCTGCTACACGCTGCTGCTGCTGTTGCTGGAAGCTGCTGCTGCTGCGGGCTGCTGCTGCTGCTGCTGCTGCCGCGAGCTGCTGCTGCTGCTGCGAGCTGCTGCTGCTGCGGGCTGCTGCGAGCTGCTGCTTCCGCCTGCTGCTGCAGGTGGTGCCAGTCACTGCACCTGGGTGACGTTGCCGCGTGCGTCGTCGCCCACAGACGTCAGACGTCGCCTGCCGCTCACCTCCTCGCGTCACGCGTGGGGGTCAGTGCTGCCGAAAAAATTTCGGCAGCATTTCCCTTGGCCCAGTGGCCGTGGGAAAAATTCTGACGCCGCCACCAGGAGGGTCAATGCTGTCGAAAAAAATCCGGCAGCATTTCCCCTGCACTGGCGCGTATGGGAGGTCCGCCGGCGTTGTCTGGCACCTGTTCGCCGGTCTTCTGCTGCTGCTGCTACGCTCTGGCTCTGATACCAAGCTAGAAACTATGCGGCAGGTTGGGGCAGCAGCGTTGTTGATGCAGCGTGCGGGCTTCCTCGCTTGTTGCTTAACTCAGCTGCCCCCTCAGTCCGCTGCTCTAGAGTCGAAGTCTGGAAGCTCTGGGTTTTGTTACTCAGAAGTGCGCGCGCCAGAGTTAGCGCCAGAAAGCAGCTGAAAACTGACAATGACTGAATAGGAATGAACAATGAACAGCAATGGGGGACCCCTCCAAGTTCTAGCCCCCCCCAAGCTCTGTAGAGCTTGTTACTCAGTCCATCAGCCAATCAGAAAATAGCTCACTTCAGGCTGGCAGGTTTTCTCGGTGAGGCCTGCCAGGCAGCCGACAGCCCAAAACCCGGGCGTCGTCCGTTTTGCCTGAAAACTGGACCATACCATAATACTGACGCTGCGAACGCAGCCGTGCGGTCAGAATCTGCTAGAAAAATATTAGCGAGGAGTTATGGCAGCCTAAACCCATATAGTACCCATGACGGTTTATGCTGCCGAATAGGGTCATGAAGCATACAACTGGGACCCTAGGCAGTGCATGACGACGCAGGCATGAGAGTACGCGCTGGACGCATGCAGACAGTGACTGCGGCGGCAATGACTGCTGGCAGTGCGACCGCCGAGGAGGCCTGCCGATGGAGCTGAACACGTCGCCGGAGAGAGGAGGCTCCAGCGAACCGCGAGACGACCTCAGCGTGCGTCGGCTCCACCGGACGGCACTCCACCGGCGTCGAGTCTCGCCGTCAGTCATCTGCACGCCGATGTACACAAGCCGGGAGGACACAACAGAGCACAATGAGCGCAAACAACCAACAGTTTTTTAGAGCTCAATAAGAGGACAATTAAATTGGACTGCAATTTTCAGCCTTGGAATTTTGGACCTGTTTGTCCAAAAGCCCTCGTATTTCCTTAGTGTCTTATTTTGGTCAAACGTCCATGTGCTTGGTCTGTCCATAGGATTTTGCTTTTTGAATTTTGAAATTTCGAATGTCGAGGGCGAAGTCGTGCGTTGCGGCTCGCTTTGCACGTGGATTTGCACGTCGATTTCCTGTCCATTGCGAGCGTCCGAATGCACACTCATCCGCATTACCACATTGACTTAGTTGTAGAGCGTTACCGTTACTTAAAAAAAAACATCTTTCACGTTCTCATTACCACGTTACTGCACCGCGGTATGGTACGGCGGTACAGAAGAGGGGTACCCTGCCAGGTCAGTACCGATACCGTACCGGTACCGCAAAAAAAAAAACCGTACCACGGTACTACAATACCGCGGTACCAAAAACACGGTATACCGCGGTACCGGTAATACCTGCATCAGCCCTGGCTACAACTAAGTCAATGTGGTAGTGCGGATGATTGTGCATTCGGACGCTTGCAATGGACAGGAAATCTACATATAAATCTACGTGCGAAGCGAACTGCAACGTACGACTGCTCTCGACGTTCGAAATTTCAAAATTCAAAGAGCAAAGTCCTAGGGACAGACCAAGGACATGGATGTTTGACCGAAATAAGATACTAAGAAAATACCAGGGCTTTTGGACAAACAGGTCCAAAATTCCAAGGCTGAAAATTATAGTCAAATTTAACTGTCCTTTTGTTGAGCTTTAAAAAATAAGCGAATATAAGAGACTACAGTATTCAACTAGAGTATCTCTTCATAACTTCGCCCTCCTCCCCTTCCCTCATTTCATGTCCCCTAACTTATACTCCACCTAAACATCTCCATATCACAAGTGAATATCATGTAAAGGTGTATCCTTTCTTTGTGAGTATATAAATTTCAGTTCCAAGTTCATGAAATCTATTACTTATCTCATTCTTTAAGCTTAGAATTCATTTTTGGTGTTAGAAAAATATTAGGGCATTCAGTATCGAGGTACACATTTAAGTACCGTGGTACCATGTATGTTTTATACATTGGTATACCGTGTACCACGGTAATTGTATAATACCGTGGTACTTTACCAATATCATCGGTAACGCGATGCCGGTACCGGTATCGGTAATGAGCTACCACAAAATCATGATACGGCGGTATTTGTACTGTGGTGCTATGGTACCGCGGTACTCGAGTACCGCGGTACTAAACACCGCGGTATTGCAGCCCTGCTTCAAACATTGCTGAGACCTTGATGGCAGCAACGGCAGAAGAAACGGGCCATGGTGGTGCCCCCTTGGGCTGGTACTGATACTCCCTCTCCCTCCCTCGTCCCTCTGCCCCTATGATGCTCCACCAATGTTGAACTACCCTTCACCCCCCCGGCCCCCCTGCCCTCCCTCTCTCTTCTCTTATCTTCTCTTCTCTTTTCTTCTCTTCTCTTCTCTTCTCTTCTCTTCTGTTCTCTTCTCTTCTCTTCACCTCTCTCTCTCTCTCACTTACTCACTCTCTTGCTCGCACTCTCTCCCCCCCTCCTCTCTCTCCCTCCCTCCCTCCCTCCCTCACTCCCTCCCTTCCCCCCTTGACCCGCCTACCGTCTTCCCTCCTCTTCCTCTTTGTCTACCTCTCTCTTTGCCTCCCCTTCTCCTACTAAGTACTCTCTTAGGTAGGTAGAGCCATGGGTGTCATGGAACAAAAGAACACGTACGTGAGAGAACTCCTACAGTGAACACGCCATAGCCAAAAAACACTTACTTGAAATTGTGTTACTTAAAAGGCACTGGGCACCAAGGGGTACACTTAGCGTTATTGATGAGAGCAGCATCGACCATGCATGGAGGATGTCAACACCATGCTGTTGGTTGTCACTGTCGAACCAGCCACTGACTGCATCGACCATGCATTGACTCCATCCACTCACACATGCCATAACTGCAGGTGACTGAGCTGAAATGAGTCTCAAGATGCACACGTTGTGGGTCACACATCTCTGGTGTCCCAGCCGGGTGCAAGATTGGCGTGAGCCCGCTTGTGCTCAGCTCTTCAAGAGAGAGTGTTTACAGATTTCAGCATTTGGTGATTAGCTATTACATGATGGAAACATGAGTGAGTCTACTTGCATGCTCCACATATTCTTGTGGTCGATGTGGTTGCTTGTTTTCACTGCTTTGCATGCCGTGCTAGTTTTGTAGCTCATTGCACCGGGTTGCTGATCTTGTGGGTCCTCGCTCTCGGTCGCTCCGAGGTGTGAGAAACCACGGCGGCTTCTTGCTGACCGATTCGGTCCGACCTCGGGGTGGCGGCCGGGCCCCACATCGGGCTGCTCGTGTCGGTGGCCCGGTCAACGGGATGCTAAGAGATCATTAGCTCTTGATTCTCGTCACTTGTCTCTCGCCGATTCATAAGTTTTCACCAACTCCTCGCTTATCCCGTCGCCATGGATGTTGCGTGAACTTCACATGCATGTAGATAGGGTGTGTCGGCATCTTGCCGCCACCTACGCTGCCAACCAAAGGTTGAGACCAACCTCTCGATGCAGGAGTAGTGGTGGCTAGACGTGTCAGTGAGCCAATGACACGTATGTACTTGTATTCACTGTCTCTCAGAGCTCGGAGATAGCTTGTGACTTAAATAGCGTCTACTCTGTAGTAGTCATCGGCGTAGAGGCCACATCGACGACAAAGAGTAGGGAAGCAAAATTCTCCCCCATACTGCGAAAGTACGCCGCTTGATGAACATGTACTAACAATGTTGAAAAATCAGGTTCGAGTTTCACGACCAAGAGACTCAGGCAGGTCCAATATCCTTCATTTTGTCTGCTAATCACAGGAGGCTCTTGACTCTCGGAACAACTATCTGAGTGCAAGATGTTGCGAGTATGTCATCCACATACACAAGGATTGCCACAGCTGTAGAAGAGAGTTTACCAAGAAACATCGTACAATCAATTGTGCTCCCGTGAAAGCCACTGTTGGTTTGTGTGGGTTCCACCCGTCACGAGCGACGCTGAGGGATTACCCATGTACCCCACGTTGGTGGTCTAGGCTAGAGAAGAGACCGACGACACGACGGGCCTCCGGAGTGACGAGACACGGTCGATGTGTTTTGGCAGCCTGGTTGGCTTGTCAAGAGCTAGGAGACTTTTCTTGGTGGGTTGAGACTCGCGCACTCGGTGGACTGTACTAGTGGGACGAGGAGAATCGATGACTGTAGTAGTACTTCCAATGTTCGGAAAGCCGTTTGCGATGCCAGGACGTTGATTCCGAGTGTTTCTAGCACTGCTTGTTTTTTCTCGGTGGTCCAGACCCGGGCAATCAGAGAGCTATTCCGGTGCCTCAAGGAGACCATGTGGTCTATATTAGTGTGCTCTCCCAGCTGACTCATTTTGGCCCAGCGGGGGTGACGTGGCCCAGTGCGGCTAGCTGCCAGCGCCCCTACATGAGCCCGCTATGGGCTCATTTGTAAACTCTCCTTGTTCTTTCGTATTCTGCATTCTTGACTTAGCAAAATTCTTGTCATTTTGCAGTGTACTCACACTCAGACTCATGTTCGCATTTGCATGGTCCTGCACGCCCTAATAAGTATTATCAGCCACATTTTGTAGGGTACATATAGGGATTACCCAAAAATTCGAATGTGTCTATGCCCTACCTGGTGCTTGGAAGAATAAGACTCCCCTACCCACTGACCTGAGAATGTTAACATTTTACCCACAAATAGCAAGAAAACGCAGTATCTCGACGCTGCATGCGATGCAGCGTCGACATGCTGACGTCATCACTTGCTTCGAACATTCACAAACCCCTCATTCGAGGGGTTTGTGAATGTTCATGGGGGGAGGGGGTGGTGGGGTTGCCTATGATTTGCATGGGGGGTCTGAGACTTCCCATGCGTTGAAAGGGAACCTGATGGGCCCCACTACCGCGGGGCCCAGCAGGAACCCGCACAAAAATAAAACCCTAAAACCCCGAATGTAATTCGGGGTAGGGTTTGACTAAGGTTTGTATGCAAAATCGTTGTTGTTTGCGAGTACGGGAAAGAAATAATTCACCGTTTCACTCGATCTCGAAAACGGGCGTTTTCGCTCGATAGCGATTGAGCGATGAGCTCTTTGTTTTTTTTTTTGACACGCAAACCCCCTCGTTTGATTTAGGGTTTTGTATGTTTTGCGCAGGCGGAGCCCGTGCAAAACAGGGGGTTTGCGTGTTGAAAAAAAAAAAGAGCTCATCGCTCAATCGCGATTCTCGAGTGGGAGCGAGAATCGCGAGGGGGTTCAACATGCCCCACCTCGCTATGCTGGATCAACGGTGCATGCCGCTGATCGAGCATGGTGATGCGAGTGGGCAGGGCACACTCATTTTGTAAGTCACTGGGTAGGGCGTTCCTTACCCCATCGCGGATTGGGTATTTTGGTTTTTATGCCCCATTTTTATAAGAGTGGTTATCTTCTCCTAATCCAACAACGTGGTGACTGCTTGAGGCTGTACAAAGTCTTGAGTACTTGCCGCAGTTTGTTGGTTCCATCTGCAAAACCAGGATGTTAGATCATATATATATATATATCCTCATTGAGCCTACATGAAGGAATGCATTGATCATGTCCATTTGCTTGAGTTCTCAGTCATATCAAGCAAAAAGACCGAGGAGAGCTCGTGTTGTGGTGCAGCAACCCAGTGGGGCAAAGGTCTCATCAAATTCAATAAAAGGAATGTGTGAGAATCCCTTGGTCGTAAGGTACACCTTATAGCGCTCTACTGTGTTTCCGAACTTTAATGTTTGGCGATAAAGCCACTTGGTTCAGACATCCTACCGGCTAGGTGGGAGATCGACAAGTTCATATGTCACATGTTCAGACAGAGCCTTCAAATCATCCTAAATGGTTGTTTTCCATAGAGAGGAGTCCGTGAGTGAGTGAGTGAGTGAGTGAGTGAGTGAGTGAGTGAGTGAGTGAGTGAGTGAGTGAGTGAGTGAGTGAGTGATTGAGTGTGAGTGAGTGAGCGAGTGAATGAGTGAATGAGTGTGTGAGTGAGTAAATGAGTGAGTGGGTGAGTGAGTGAGTGAGTGAGTGAGTGAGTGAGTGAGAGAGTGAGTGTGTGAGTGAATGAGTACATGAGTGAGTATGTGAGTGGGTGAGTGAGTGAGAGGGTGAGTAAGTAAGTGAGTGATTAAATGACTGAGTGAGTAAATGAGTGAGCGAGTGAATGAGTGAGTGAGTGAGTAAGTGAGTTGAGGTATGGTTGATCATGTGTTTTTTGCACACTGTATGATGTGTGTATTTAGTGCAGTATCAATGTGACGTTTCCAGGAAAGCTATGTCTTCCCTTACACGTTAGTTCACTCTATCATCAATGTTAAAAAAATTCAACATGTATTGGACCAATAAGAAAGTCAGATGTTAGGAATGGTTCATATATAAGCTAATGTTCAACATAGGTCTTTTAAGAGTTCAAGGAAACTACCTAGTGTGCAGGTTGGGTCAGTAGCGTTGTTTGTGCAGCTTGCGGGAACCCACGCTCGTTGCTTGCCGCTGTCGCCAAGGCAAAGCGAGAGCGCCTCTACTCTCCCCTTAGTTCACTGTACTAGAGTTTAAGTCTGAGAGCTCTTTGTTACTCAGAAATGCATGGGCCAGAGTTAGCGTCAGAACCACAGCCGAATGGGGCACTGACTGATTAGGAGTAAAGAATGAGCAACTGGTTGAGACACCTCTCAGTTCTAGCCTCACATCAGCTCTGTGAGGCTTATAACTTAGAAAGCCAGCCAACCAGGAAAATCCTAGCATTATCCTTTCCGGCAGAATTTCCTCGGTGAGCCCTGCCAGACACCAAGCAACCCAAAACCCGGACGTTGTCCGTTTTGCCTAAAAAATGGACCATACCAAAACAACCATACTGCAAACGCATTCGTGTAGTCAAAATCAGCAAGAGAAACAGCTATGTGGAGTTACGGCTGCCCGGACTCGGGAACCATCTACAGTGCTCCTGAGAGCTATCTACGACTACTAATGATGCGACAGCCAAGGGTCGCTGCCGATGGAGCTGGCCGTCTGAGGGCGTAGTATCAGATGCACGTCTCGGCTTCGCGGCAACACATCCACTCCACCAAACATCGTCCTATCGGCATCAGCTTCCAGTCAGTCGTCTGCACGAGCATGTACACAAGCCGAGAGGTTACAATATGAGTCAGTGAGGCAATGCACGAACAAAAAACAACATCCCCCATGACCCAAAGGCGTCAGTGTACATGAACATGTAGAGGTAATGCTCCCCCATAGTCCCTAGCCCAACACTCAGTGCAAGAGAAAAAGGAGAAAGATCACACGTGAAAAGAGGATGAGCAACGGGAACCCATGCAAGCGGAAGAATTACACCACATGCATTCATGGAAGCAATCCGACCATACTCACAGCCTTAATGAACGAGTTGTGCTTCAGCGCCTTGGTGAGAAATTCAGTCAATTGCTTCATAGTCTCGACCCATTCAATGTGAACGCTGCACTCATGCAACAAGGAATGTACATAGTGATTCTCAACATTGATGAACTTCGTGCGTGCATAGTGGAAACCATCATTGCCGGCAATTGCAGCAGCACTCTTGTTGTCACAATGCAAAGTCATGGATGACAAATGCTCATGCAACTCACCCAACAAGCGACACAGTCACACACTTTCACATGCACTAGCGCCCAAAGCCACATACTCTACTACTATTGTGCTATGTGCGACACAACCTTGCTTCCCTCTATGCCATGACACTTCCGTGCCCCCGATGAGAAAGATCCAACCATTGTGGCTCTTCCCATCTGGGCTCCATGCACAGTCGCTATTAGTGTACCCCACGGCCACCACGGATGGCTGGCGTCGGAAAGTGAGGCATCAGCGTGGGGTGGAGACCACATCCCGCAACACACGGATGGGTACATCAAGGTGTAACTGGTGTGGAGCCTATGAGAAGTGGATGAGGAGATTCACAGCAAAGGCGATGCCGGCACGTGTAGTGGTGGAAAGAAACATGAGTAACCCTATGATGCGGAGGAATGCCGTGATATCCACCGTTGCACCCAGGGTGCTTGTGTCAGTAGCCTTTAGCTTTGCTTGCCCATCAAGGGTCATCGGGGTGGAGGTGCTGGGGAGATTCATCAGGAGATCGATGAAGCGGTCAGTTAGAGTCTGAACATATGCTATCTGATGTATCCGCATGATTTCGTGCGCGAGATCGCAATCAATCTCCATACCAGCAAACACCTTCACCGACCTGAGATCCTTCATCTTGTAGGTCGCCTTCAGCAACTCCTTCATTTTCTTAAAAGTGGCAAGGCGGGGAGACGCGATAAGTAGGTCGTCCACATAGACGAGGATCACAGGGAATGGTGTGGCAAGAGGGTTGATGAAGAGTGTAGGATCTGTGGTGTTGCGGATAAATCCGCCCTTTAGAAGGGTACGACTAATCTCGATGTTCCAGCACTGAGGAGAATGCTTGAGGCCATACAAGGCCTTTTGCAATCGCCAGACTGGCCCCGTCCCGTCCTGAAAGCCAGGGGGCTGGACCATGTAGAGCTTCTCTCCATCAAGAGCAAAGTGAAGAAAGGTGTTGCTCATGTCCATCTGGTGGAACTCCCAACCATGATGTGTGACTAGGCTAAACAGTGCCTGGCTAGTGGTGAAACGCCCAGCCGGAGCAAAGACTGGATCGTAGTCAAGTCTAGCATCCTGTGAGAAGCCCTTGGCAGTGAGCTAAGCTTTGTACTTATCGAGAGTGTCATCATGCTTCCACTTCTGGCAAAAAACCCACTTCATCCCAATGGCCTTGCGGCCAGGGGAAGCTCCTCAAGCTCGTACACTTCGTGCTCGTCGATATCATCATGATATGCAGCCTCCCAGTGGCCTGTATCGAGAGTGGCACGGGCCTCACGAAGGCTCTGTGGGTTGGGTGCCAGTGGGGAAGGCAATGTCGTCAACACACGGGCGATTCAAATTCTTGTAGGAGCCCAGGCCTGGGTGACAGAGACCGCACATCAATGCTCCTAGGAGATGAGAGCATAGCCCAGAGCCGAGCCTGTGTGAACATCGTAAGCGATGAGGCCAAGGGACATTAGGCCAAGGACCTTGATGCCGGGCTCACCGCTCACAATAGTGTGAGGGGAAGGTGTGTCGACAAGTGTGCCGGAGGTTGGACAGGGGGCCCTGGTGCGAGGACCCTGGGGAGGCGCTGGCTTACGGGGCTGGAGGATGCCACTGGGAGCGCGGGTTTAAATGTGGTGTGCCGGAGTGCCAGTGACAGTCGAGGGAGTCCGACGAGGACGAGGTGGCAAGGCGGGGGTAGCCACTGGTTCCGATGTCGGGGCACTGCTGGGCGCAGAGAGATCCATGGATCCAGGTACATCGGAGCCCGGAGGAGGGTCTGTTAGGGGGTCACGCTGGGCTACTTACTCAGTGGAGAGCTCCATCTCTGACGAGTGCACGTCATTAGCGGTAGGGGAACTGCCTGGTAAGGTGGATGGTGGGGAAGGAGCACCCGGGCCATCTGATGCTGGCAATGTGGATGCAGGTGGGACGACCGGTGCCTCTGGGGCCGGAGCGGCGGCTCAAAAAGAATCTCTCGCACAAGACGACAGTGATGGGAGCAAAAGAAGGCAGATTGTATGCGAGGGAGGTTGAGGGGCTCAGTGATTCGATGCTGGACTGGGTCTCAGAAGCTCCAGGCTTTGGATTGACGGGAGACACCAACGTAGGTACAAAGACGCCCGAGAGAGGCAAGCTTGCCATCCCGCTGGTCCATGGCGATCCAGACACTAGCGACGCACCCCCAGACATAGGCAAGCCTAAGATCGGCTTGCTAACCGCACCATAACGCATACGTCGTGGCCTGGTGAGGAAGGGCACCATAGGTAACGCGATTCCACACCCAGATCATGTAAGAAATAACCTCAAAGAAGAAGCCTTTAGGCAAACTGGACTCAACACGCATGGTACGGATAGCATTGGCCTTGGTGCGGTTCCAACGCTCAGAGTCACCATTTTGTTACAGTGTCCTAGGGGTGGATGTCTTATGACGAACCCTATGACTGGCAAAATAGGCACACGTATCCCCCACTTACTTGCCACTGTGGTCAGACCAAAAGGGGCTGAGGGTGCGGCCACACTCGAACTCGGCTGCGAGGTGCCAGTGCGGATGGCAGAGGCCACGTCGCTCTTGTGGCAAAGATAAATGACCCAACGATAGCGAGAATAGTCATCCGTGAGGGTCAGCATGTACTAGGGTGTTGGCGCCATTCGCTTTCGTCAGATGCAATTGGCAAAGGGCCCATGAGGTCCAAGTAGACGAGCTCCAATGGGTGGGTAGCCCAAGCGAAGAACGTAGGGCAGGACGATTGGTGCAATTTGCCCTGGGCACAGTCGATGTACTCGGTGCGACAAGGCAAGGGGAAAGTGGAGGGATCGAGTCCTAGCGCAGGTTGGGTGCGAAGCATGCTATTCACAGCATCGGAGGATATGGGGGACAAGGGATGGTGGAGAAGGTGGACGTAGTGGAAGGAAAGAAAAGCGGTGAAAGACGCCACGAAAGCGAATGGCGCCAACACCGCGGACCGGCAGGATGTGCATGGGCCCTGTCCATACACTGTAAACATTGCCTATGGGGCTTAGCATACTCAACAACTGTTGACAAGACGTCATGCATGGCATCAGAGTCAATGATCCAAGTGCAATCAGAGTCACGGATGGAGGCTATGACGTTACATTGAGTGACGAAGCAAGACGCTGGAAGGGGAACAGAGGTCGCAAGCTGAGCAGACGAGACCGAAACCAAACAAGAGCCATGGAGGAACGCGTTGTTCACATCCATCTGGTGCAGCTCCTTGTCATGCTGAGCCACTACACTGAACAGAGCTCTAGCTGAGGTCATGCGGCCGAAAGGGGCAAAGGTGTCAGTGTAATCGATGCCCTCGGTCTGAGAGTACCACTTGATGACCAAGCGAGCCTTGTGGCATTCCAGTGAGCCATCCGGCTTCACTTTCTTGCAAAAGATCCACTTGACCTGAATAGCCTTCCTCCCAGGTGGAAGGTCGACTAGCTCGTAAACTCCGTGCTCTCATATGGCGCGAAGCTCATCCTCGTAGGCAACATGCCAAGCGTCAACATCCTGTGATGAGAGAGCTTCCCTCTGTGTGCCCGGGTCAGGCGCCATAAAGGGAGAGAACTCCGTGGCAAGTGCACTTGCCTCAGTGCTATGTCTGACAACCACAAGATCAGCTGTTGCATCAAAAGCGATATGAAACTCGCAAGTGACGAGATCGTGCCGTACGGGGCACGCTCGATGTACCCAGTGTGCTTAGTGCGGACACTCAAGCCTACGGCCTTTGTACCGGGATCACCACACGCGATGTTGCGAGTGGAGCCAATAGGTGCGGGACCTGACACTCGCTGGGTTTCGGAGTCCAATGGTCGAAGACGACCGCCAGGCTCACGAGAGTAACCTGGGCTCGAGGGGCGCACCTGAGGCTGAGGGACAGGCACGACCACAGCTGGTGAGGTCTGAGGCAAATGAGTTGGGGATGCCATGCGAGGAGATACGTGTATGGGAGACACAGGAGTGGGTGTGATGGTAGGAGTAGGTGAGGCAGGACCACGCATAGAGGCAGGAGTACCGACGGACACAGGTACAGTCATAGGAGTACGCACAGGTACATGATCATGGGTGCCTGTGGGGTGCGAGGAAAAAGGGGTAGAAGCCGGCTGTGCTAGAGGGGTCTCTCGGCCGACAGCGATGATCGCTGGGTCATCAAGAGTCGGAGACCAAGAAGTGGAGGGAGCTTGTAAGGACACATCAGCCTGGCGAGATGTGCTGGTAGGCACAGACTCCCCCATCCGTCGAGAAACCTCACACATAGGAACATGCGTGACGGACAACGACATGATCGATGTCACATCACGGAAGGTGAGGGCCTCAAAGAAGAGTGCGTCGCGTGACTCAATGATGCAACGACAAGTAGGATCCCTAAAGCGCTAGGCCTTTGACCGCGGGGAGATGCCTACGAAGGAACACAAGCGATCCCACGGTGAGACCTTGGACCCCTGCTGGTCCTCGGTGTACCACACAGAAGCCAAGGATCCCCAGACATGACCAAGGCGCGGAGCAGCACAGTGGCCGAACGAGAGCTCATACGGTGTGACGTGGTTCAGAAGGTAATGGTGCAGGAGGTGGTTCCAGACCCAAGTCATGTAGGCGAATCCTTCAAAAGCGGACTCTAGGAGACGGCACTCACACCCCATGGCGCGAACCGCATCCTCCATGGTGTGGTTCCAGCGCTCACAAACACCTTTCTGCTGAGGAGTAGCAGGAGCGGAGACCTAGTGAAGAATCCCGTGCTCGGCGAAGAAGCTTTCCATCTCGTCAAGAAACTCGCCGCTGCAATCCGAGCGGAAGGTATGCAGCGTGTGTTGGGACTGACGCTCAGCCATCAGTAGCCAGAGGCGAACCACAAAAGCGGTGTCACTCTTCTGGCGCAGGCTGTAGACCCACCGCAACCGGGTGAAGTCATCTATCAGGATCAGAACGTATCGATCCCAATCAGACAGAGACTCGACAGGAAGAAGGTCCGACCGGACTAACTCGAGAGGGAAAAGTGTGTGAGAACGGGAGTCAGGGTAGGTGCAACGATGCATCTTACCTTGAGTGCAGAAGAGACAGTCGGTCTTGGGCGGCTTCTCGAAAGAAGCCACGTCAAGACCGAGGACGGGTTGTGTCCGAATGAGCTTCGATACAATGTCAGAACCTACATGATATAGACGGCGATGAAGAAATCGGTGGTGCTCAATAGAGAGAACGCCGGTGAAAAGAACACGAGCTAAAGGGGAGGGGGAGCAAGAAGGAGAAATCGAAGAGACACGATACAGGTCATCCACAACAGAGGCACAAAGAGCAACGCTTCGAGTGTCGTGGAGTCTGCAGTGTTCTCCACAGAGAGTCCCATGAGTGTGCTGTTGATTCTCCTGTACATACTTTCTCTTGTGGTCGTGAGTGCGCAGGGCACGCTGGTCCAGGAGGTGGGGGCGACACATCGTGAGTGGACGGCATCCTGGCATATCAACTTGTCGCCCTGGGATTCGTGCTCTTATGTGCTCGCCTCCACCCTTGCAGTGTAGCCTATAGTCCCTCTAGTTTGGATACTCACATGTGGAAATTTAGCTTGGCAGCAATGCCGTTACATGCTTGTGATGCCTAGATTAGTCCACGCTCTTAAGACTGGTTAGGAAAATTGTAAGTTTGCTTTGTAGAATGTTTGTTTGCATGTCAAGGGGTTATCCGAGTTCGGAAACCCACGTTCGAGGGGCGTGCAAGGACTTTGTCCTCGCACTCCGCAGTTTGCCGGCGAGCTTCGCTCGCCGGCCGAAGGGTGAGGATCAACTAGCGATCCTCACCCGTAAGCGAGAGACACTCTCTTACTATGACACATGTAGTTTTTTTTTTCATGGTTCTGGACCTTGTTTTGACTCTAGCTTCCTCCACAGTCAACCGTTTGCCATGAAACAAAGTGCAATCTGGTTGTAGGAGTCCACACATGGTATCAGAGCAGGCTTGCTGGCCTCAAACAGACTGGAGAGAGGGGCAACAAGCAAAACGGGGGGCGGCCAGATTAGGTCACGTGGCCGTCCACGTGCCGTCGGCATCGCAGGCAGCCCCGCGGTCGGTATAGGGGTGTCGAACGCACCCAGAGGGGACCGCGCAAGCCACGCCACAGGCTCTGAGGAGGCAGAGCCACCTCAAGGGCTCCCCTGACAGTAGGGGACCGCGCAGGTGGGGTGGTAACGGGCTGGGAAAGGGTTTGGGGGCTGGATGGAGGTTCCCCAACAGGTCCTAAGGCGGTTTCCCAGAGCGTAAGGCTCTCATCCAAAAACTGGGCCCAAAGTGGGCCCGGCGGATTGCTGCCGAAGTTTTCTTGAATGGCAGAAGCTAGTTCTAGTCGCGTCCGGCCTCCCCAGGAGTAGGAATGTCCAACGCCGGGGGCAGTGTAGCAGGTGGGAGGGCCGATGGTGCTCAAGACGGTGATCCATCGGCCGTGGCCCTCACAGCCGCCGCCGTCGCCCAACTGGGCTTGGGGTCCAAGGACCTGTCACCGCCTCAGCTGGGTACCAGGGACTTCCTAGCCTGGAAGGACCTGTTCCTAGACTGGTCCGCTGAGCATGGCTTGGAGAGCTACTACCTCCAGCCGGCTCCAGACGCTACTGATGCGCAAGTTCTCCTTCGTGCATTTAACGCACTGCGTCGCGCGCTCCCTGATTCGCATTCTTATGCCCTACGCGAGTACCATTTTGGGGGAAAGGGGGCAGACCCGATTGACTCTCGCACGGGAGACCCTCGGCCACATGATGCCTGGAGGCACCTTACCACCCGCCAGGAAGAACAAGGCATGACGCTAGTCGTGACCCTGCGGGACAAGCTACGCAATCTCTTCCCCAAACCTGGAGCACCGGTAGCAGATTACTGGGACGAGGCTATGGACATTCGGCGACGTCTACTTGGACTCGGCGCGGCATGCTCCATTCTTGAGTGGCTGGATGTGGTGCTCCTGCACCTGGGCGAGCAATACAGAGACTTCCGTCGAGACGTTTTCCACCGTTAGCCCGTGGCAGAGATCGAGGGCATCGACTTGTCCGTCGTCTTTGCTCAACTCCGCAACTACGAAGATATTCTCAAAGGAGAAGCCCGTGACACCGTGGGTGCTTAGACAGCTTATGCGCATCAAGGCACCTCAGCTGGCCCAGAACCGTCCATCCAGTTCACACACACACAGACCGGGACTAACAGTACAGGAGGGAGGAGTCACGCTGGGAGCGGTGGCAGGGGCCGAGGGCGTGGACGCGGAGATCAGAGATGCAGTTTTTGCAATCAGACAGGGCACTTTTGGCGTCGCTGTCCCGCACTGCAGCGCCAAATGATGGACAGGCAGCAGCAGCAGCAGCAGCAGCAGCGCCAGTGGCAGCAGCCGCAGCAGCAGCAACAGCGCCAGTGGCCCCAGCAGCAGCAGCAGCAGCGCCAGTGGCCCCAGCAGCAGCAGTCACATCAGTCGATTGCCGGCTGGAATGGGCCGCAGAGCACGGGACCAGGTGCCCCAGCACCAACCGTGGTGCCTTTTGGC
>SZWC01005219.1:89136-109674 GCA_023375785.1 Penium margaritaceum
CCATGGTGTTTACGAACTGATGCCACTCCCACCGGGAAGGAAAGCAATTGATGTCAAGTGGGTGTTCAAACTCAAGCGCAACCTGGCCGGCATGATTGAAAAATACAAGGCCAGACTAGTGGCTAAGGGGTTTCATCAAATCCCGGGTCAGGACTTCACCAACACCTATGCGCCTGTCGGGAAGTATGGGACAGGCCGTGCTTTGTTGGCAGTCGCGGCACATGAGGACTGGGACATCCATCAAATGGATGTCAAAAACACGTTTCTCAATGGTCCACTGGAAGAAGAATTGTACGTCAAACAACCGGAAGGTTTCGAGGATGGCATTGACAGGGTGTAGCTACTGTTGAAAGCTCTTTACGGTCTCAAACAAGCTCCAAGGTGTTGGAACAAGGAAATCCAGCGCACATTGAATCTAGGAGGCTTCACCCAGAGTCTCTGCGATCCTTCCCTCTTCTTTCGATGGGAGAGTGGTGTGCCGGTTGCCGTGCTTGTCTATGTGGATGACCTGTTGATCTTGTCCCCTTCACCCTCAATCATTGCACAGACCAAAGCGTTGCTCACAGCACACTACCACATGACAGATTTGGGTGAGGCACAAAACTTCCTAGGCATGACCATTGTCAGAGACAGATCAGCACGAACACTGACACTGCATCAGGGTCGATTCATTACACATCTCACTGCAGGATTTCACCACTTAGTGAAGCACCTGTCCCCACAGCAGTCACCCATGAGCCCAGATGTCTATGCGCACCTACTCGACGCACGGACAACAGACTATGCACCAATCATGGACCCCACTCTGTACCGACAGATAACAGGCAGCTTGTCATACTTGGCCACCACAAACCGACCGGACATCTCTTGTGCAGTCAATGTGCTTGCCCAGTTCAGCCAGCAACCATGCAGCACACATCACAAGGCACTGCTGAAGCTGCTGCGTTATGTGCTGGACACGGCCGAGGTTGGACTGGTGTTTGCCCCGACTGTGGATCCAATGCTTGATGGATTTTGTGACAGTGACTATGCTCGTGATCGTGCAGTCCACAGTCGTGGTGGATATGTGTTTCGGGTGTGGGGTACAGCTGTGTCGTGGCGTAGTTCAAAGCAGTCGTGCGTGGCACGAAGCATCGCTGAAGTAGAGTACATGGCACTGGGTGAAGCGTCTTGTGAAGGGATCTGGCTTGCACGCTTGTTGGAGGAATTGGGGCTGGCTGTGCCGACTGTGCCGCTGCATTGTGACAACTCTGCTGCACGTCGCATTGCTGCAAATGATGGGGTGCTGCATCCACGTACAAAGCATATCAACGCCGAATATCACTTTGTGCGTGAAGCTGTTGATGCTGAGGCCATACAAGTCTGCACCGTAAGTGGGGAGGCACAGGTGGCTGACTTCCTCACCAAAGCTCTATCCTCTTCATCCCTTCTGCTCCAACTGCATCAAATTGGCTGCAAGCCTGCCGTACTCACGTCTAAGGGGGCATGTTCATTCTCCTATACATACTTTCTCATGTGGTCGTGAGTGCGCAGGGCACGCTGGTCCAGGAGGTGGGGGCGACACATCGTGAGTGGACGGCATCCTGGCGTATCAGCTTGTCGCCCTGGGATTCGTGCTCTTATATGCTCGCCTCCACCCTGGCAGTGTAGCCTATAGTCCCTCTAGTTTGGATATTCACATGTGGGAATTTAGCTTGGCAGCAATGCCGTTACATGCTTGTGATGCCTAGATTAGTCCACGCTCTTGAGACTGGTTAGGAAAATTGTAGGTTTGCTTTGTAGAATGTTTGTCTGCATGTCGAGGGGTTATCCGAGTTCGGAAACCCACGTTCGAGGGGCGTGCGAGGACTTTGTCCTCGCACTTCGCAGTTTGCCGGCGAGCTTCGCTCGCCGGCTGAAGGATGAGGATCGACTAGCGATCCTCACCCGTAAGCGAGAGACACTCTCTTACTATGACACTTGTAGTTTTTTTTTTTCATGGTCCTGGACCTTGTTTTGACTCTAGCTTCCTCCACAGTCAACCGTTTTCCATGAAACAAAGTGCAATCTGGTCTTAGGAGTCCACACATGTGCAAGCACGTACAGAAAGCAAACTGAGCTCAAGGTCAGGCACAAAAAGCACCTCAGAAAGATACAAGGGGCCAGACGGGTCATCAGAACACACGACCCCAACACCTTGGACTGGCAAGGACTGACTAGAGCTTGTGGGAACGGAATGAATAGACGCAAGAGGGGCGAGAACAACGAAATCACTACAACAACAGGTCATGTAATGAGTGGCACCGGAATCGATGATCCAAGTGCCACCGGAATCACGACTGAAGGACGTCACTGTACAACGGGCAATGGATCACCCGGCCTCATACGGGCTCTAGGCAGCAAGTGGGGAGGAACGATGAAGGGCACAAAGGTGAGACTCATGAATCCAATCTGCACAATCAGGCCCATCGTCATCACATGCTGATTGTGCCCCCCCACACGAGTCATCTCGAGCCACAAGAACAAACAAACAGACTGTCTGTGAACCACCCGGCTGTGATAACACACTCGGACCTCCCTAAAATCGGAGTGCCAGAAGGTGTCAGAGCTTGGCGATGGTGCGGTCACGTGGGTCTGTGTCGCCGCTGCTCGTCGGTGGTGTAGCAGGAACTGCAGCGGTCGTGGTCGCCGCACGCCCCGAGGATGTGCTGCTTGATGTAGAATATAGTGTATGCGCAGCCTGAGGTCCGTGAGTAATACGCGCCCAATCGAGCAGCTCGTGGCACTCGGTGTAGCAATGAGCGCCTCCACAGTTGTAGCAGTGAACAGAGCGCCCACTTCTACTACCCGATGACGGCTGCTGCTGCGACTGCTACTAGCCCGAGCCGCGCCTCCGTCGCCCCTTCTTCCCTTGTGATGCTACCGCGACACCTTGTGTCTGAGTCGGTGCATTTGGGATGGAAGAGGAAGAGGAGGACGTGATAGAGGATGGAGAAGAAGACTGTAGGAGGGGCGTCGGTGGTGATGCAATGACTGCTGCAGCAAGAGGAGTCTCTTGATGAGCCACGGCTGCCTCACGGGCGGAAGTCACCTTGAGGAAGAGCGTGTGCGCCCAAGGAATAAGCTGCAGTGAGGCCAAAAAAGGCTTGAGCACGGCATCGCTCTACCTCGTGAAGATGTCTATGTGCTCATGGCGAATTCCGAACATGATTGTGTAGAGTGCCCACAGTTGTGTACCTCCTGAGGTCGCAAGGCACGAGTAGATGCGCATGGCGCGTCGCCAGTAGTCGGCTGCAGGTTCGACAGGCCCCTGATGAAGGGAGTGAAAGGCACGAATGTGAGCGCCGTGGGTGGTGTGCATCTCTGTAGCAAACAGGGATAATGCCTGGTCCCAAACCCTGTGTGGATTAGCGCCGGTGCCTGCGTCGGCCTCGCCAAGGAACGAGCGGAAGTTGACGACGGTCTCGCACGGCATGGCGTTAAGAAGTCTGCACATCGCCCTAGCCGTTGTCAGCACTGTGCTCAGTCCGTAGTCTCATACCGGCTGTGGTAGTAGGGCCACACTCCCTCTAAAGTGGCCCCAACGTGGAATAGGATCAACGAGCAGTCAAAATTGTCCTCGCTGACATACCGTGGGGGTCGTGTCTCGAAGTCCTTGGGTTGCCGGTCCTTAGGGAGAGCAACCACAGGATGAGAAGGACGAGGGATGGGGAAGACACCTGGAAGAGGGAAGTCGTAGGGGTGGAGGTCAGGTGACGATCGAATCTCAAGAAAACAAGATGTGTGTGGGGGTCGAGAGCTCGTCTAGAGCTAACAGAGACTCTCCTCAAGCACATGAATGTCACACTCGGGGGAGTCGCCCTCCATGCCTGGTATATCAGGATCCTCATCCCAAGGATAAAGAGGTGGGGGGTCGCCTCCACCGCCTGTCTCTGGTGCTGGAGGTGACTGCTCTGTAAAGGGTGCGACACCGGCAGCTCCCTTAGAGGTCTTGCGTGGGGCCGTGGACTGACCCCGAAGAAGCTGAGTGAGTGTACGGATGCCGTACACGTCTGCTCCTGCTGTAGGCGACGCATCTCGTCCTGCTAGCTCCGCAGGTCCTTAGTAGCATGCAAGCGTAGGCTCATGACCCATGAGAAGGAAGAAGAGGGATCTAGTATCCTCTTTCCCTTTTCATCGGACGGAGCCATGTCACCGCTCATTATGGGCCAAGATGTCATCTTTGTCGGATTGCAAAAGGGCTAGCGTTTCTTGAGGAGTTGAAACGCTGGCAACGTTTGACTCTCTGACCAAAAAATTGACTAAGTGCTGACGTCAGTAGGTGGTTGCTGATGTCAGCATGACCTGATGATGTCACAAAGAAAAATGCTGATGTCAGGTCCCCTCTTTTTTTTTGATAACCCTCACGGTTGTTGCCCTGCTGCGTAGGGGACGGCTGCTCTACACTAGCCGCACGGAAGCTGCACGGAAGCTCAGCAGCAGCTTTCGGTTAGCTGCTACTGCTGCTGCGTTGGCACTTGCACCAATAGCCGCGCGGTTGCTTGCGCAGCTGTGGCAGCAGCTACGCACTGCAACCATGCTACAGCATTGCTGCGCGAAGCTGCTGCACCTCCTGCGTGTAGCGGCTGCTGCGCGCTGCTGCCGCCGCGCGCTGCTACTGTGCTGTTGCTGCTACTTCTTCTGCTGCTCAATGCCGTTGCTGCTGCATGCTGCTGCTGCTCGGCGTTGCCGCCGCTCCTGCACAGCGCTCCTACTGCGTGCTGCTGCTGTTGTCGTTGCTGCTGCCGCGGGCTCTTGCTGCTGCTAGCTGCCGCTGCCTGCTGCGGCTGTGGCCTGCTGCCGCCGCTGCTGGTGCCAATGCCAGCAGCTCTTAGCAGCTGCCGCCTGATGTAGGTGTCACCTGCTACTGCTAGCGGCTGCTGCTGATGCACTCTCACGTGGGTGACGTCGTTGGCAGTCGGGTGTCGTTGGCAGGTCCCTATGGATCGGCAACAACGGTGACGCTCGCTACTGCTGCTCTGCTACGTCTCTATTGTACAGTTTGGCGAGAATTTTCTCACCGCTCTGATAGAATGAGAAGATGCATGGAAGCTTCCTAGCGACACAGCCGCCGACTAGGCGTTAGTGCCTGGTCAGACGGTGACGAAAACAACAGGTCGTGCACACAACGGCAAGGGTCTGGATAGGAGACACAAGGCAAAGTGTGAAAATGCTTCAATAGCATTTGCAGAGAGAGATGACAAATGACATGTCCATGGCATAAGAACCTGCCGCAGCACACGGCGGGTGTCGCATGCGGCAGTGCAAGATCTATAAAAAAACCAGCCCAAAACCACTCTTTTGGCCGTAACTCTGCGCAGACATGTCATAGCGCTACGTCGTCTGAACTTAGATGTGCAGGATCACAAGCCAGACACTACGACTTCACATGCATGCATCCGGCATCAAACTGTGGACATGAATGCAAAAACACACAAATCAGGCCCACGGCCAGTCCACCGATAAACTCTGGCGTGCTGCAGAAAAACAACAGGAGGTTTCGAGAAGTGTCCAGAGCTCTGGAACGGTCGCCGGACAGCTCCAAGCTGGTAGTCCACCACTAGACGATGCACCGGTACCGCCAGGGTCCGCATCAGGGATCTATGGATACGGCCGAGTGGTCACAGTAAACTGTACAAGTCAACAGGAACGTCAGAAATCACAACAACTTGTTGACGCACGAGGCTAACAACAAACCAAGTTGCTCCAAGACTCGGATCTAGAATTGAAGTCACGTAGTGAAAAACATCAGCTGTCAAAGCATCTACCATTTTACCGCATTTTTATCGAAAGTAAAAAACTTGCAAGCATTTCTAAACCGGGTAATTTGTCCTTCTTATCTTGTTTCATGACGATGGGAAACTCGGTCACTTATTTTGTTGAAAAAAGGGGAAAAGAATCCGCCTGAGACCAGTTTGGTGTGCATCGAGCGCAAGTGACGTTTGGAAATAGATCACGTCCAAGCATCCGATGCCGAAGTTTTGCTCGGTTGAGTTCGTGTGAGTAGTATTTGTCTGTTTGTACAGCTTACTGTGACCACTTGGCTGTGTCCATGCTCGTGCAAATCCCTGATGTGGGCCGAGCTGGCCCCGGAGCACCGACGGTTGGTGGGTCCATCCACTAGCAGCTGTCAGACGGTTGCCATGACGTCCCGGATGCTTGCTGGGGTGCACTGCAGCTTTCTACAGATGCTAGAGTTTTCTCGGTGGACTGGCTCTTGAGCCCGATTTTCATCTTTTGCATTCTCTGTCCACCGATTGAAGCTGGACTTGTGCGTGTGACTAGTCGTAGCGTCCGACTCAAGATTCTGTATCTTTAGGTTCAGACAGTATTGCGTTTGGATGATGTGCGCAGAGTTACAAAATAGTGATTTTGAGCCGGTTCTAGGACAAACTGACACTGCAGCGTGCGTCACCCGCTGTGTGCCGCGGCAGGTATTTATGTTGTGTGCTTGTCAGTTGTCATCTCTCTCTACATTACTAAGCTATTGGAGCTTATGAGACTTTGCACGTCTCCCTAGCCTGATCGTTGTTGTTTGTCGCACATGCTTGCTTGCTAGTGCGCTAGCTAACTAGACAGTGTCGCCACGTCAGCAGTAGCAAGGTTAGGAAGCTTCCTAGCAATTTCTCATGGTATCGGAGCAGCGAGACCCCTCTTGCTGAGCTACACTACGGAGACGCAGCACCGGTTGTAGCAGTGAGAGTCACCGCCGCCGCCACATCCTGGGACTCGTCGCAGCCGACGTTAGCAGCAGAGATGTCACCACACAATCGCCACCATCGTAGCAAGAGGAGCTCTGGCAATGACGAGATCCAGCAGCCACACTGGTGAGAAGCAGCAGCACCGGATGGCAGCAGCAGCCGTGTCTGGCTGCCAGCCTGTACAAAAAAAAGTAGTAGCTCGCAAAATCAGCTTTTGGCAGTGGCTGCGAGCAATGACAGTCGTAGCGACGGCATCGGCAGCCGTGAGCAGCAACAGCAGCGCAACAACAGTAGCAACAGTGTAGCAGCAGCATTGCAGCTGATGTAGCGACAGCAGCAACAGCGGCAACAGCAACATTGCAGCAGCAGCAGCAGCTACAGCAACGCAGCAATAGTTGCGGTGGAAGAAGCAGCAGCAGACCCACCACAGCAGCAGCGGTGGGCTTGCGCGACACTGCTGCTGCACAGCAGTGATGTGCAGCTGTGCAGAAACAACGCAGCCCTACGCAGGCCTGCGTGGCACTGCGCAGGCCTGCATAGCCCCTGCGTAGCCGTGAGCAGGGGGCAAGGACGTTAACCCCACCAGTCACGCGGAGTTCGTGTGACTTGCAAAATAAAACCGCGAGCGTTTTTTTGCCAACGTAAAAAACGCTTGCGTTTTTTTGCTAGCATAAAAACGCTGACGTCATCACCGACTGTGCTGACATCAGCAATTCTGGGATCAAAAAGTCAGTCTTTCTGAACGTTTTTTCGCCTCACAAAACACTGTCTATTTTTTGTTCGGAGCATTTTTGACGTTCGGCCCTATACGTAGCATTGCGATGGCGCCGGTCCGTGACAAGGGCAAAGGGCTAGTTGACCCCTCCTCTTCCTCCTATTCGGGCGCTATGAGTCCGCCGTCGCATTCCCTTGCAATTGACGAGCTTCGTCGGTCGCAGGACGAGATGCGCCGGCAGCCATGTTGACTTGTCCAAGTCGAAGTCGACGCCAAGTCGCCAAGTCGGAAGTCGGAAGTCGGCATATTTGCAGCCAAGTCGACTTGGGTATCCCCAAGTCGGTCATGAACAGAGCTAAACCGAGTGTAAACTGCAATGTTCAAGTCATATCTTTCAATGTTCCTTTAAACTGTTGTTCTAAGTCAACATTGTCTACACACATCTTCACTTATTCGTTGCTTTGAGCTGTCCTATAATGTGAGTACTTTTGTGGCCATGATGTAATACAACATTAAACCTACAGAACTGCTGAACACTTCTTTCATGCATCACATTGCAATTATGAACTGTGGAAAAGACCAACTTGGAGCATAGCAACAGGAATATAGAGTGGAAAAAAGGAGAAATGCTTATAAAGTTCTCAGCACTGAAACATGCACTCTGAGAGTAAACTTGCAGGAATGACTAACGGCCCTTCCGAGTGCGCTTAGAGCGCTCATTGCCTCTGGCACTTGCAGCAAGAGTACTAGCAGCCTCTGAAGCTCTGGGGACTACGTCAGCTGCAGAACTAGCTGTAGCTGACGCTCTTCCTCCAGCTGATGAACCTGTAGCTGCTTGTGTGGATCCTGCTGTTGGTGATGAGCCTGCTGCTGGCATTGATTCAGCTGCTGGAGTGGAGCCAGAAGCTGGTGTTGAACTTGTGCCAACTGCAGCACCTGCCACGTTGCAAGCTCCCTCCACATCTTTGCGCTTGCGGACCCCCTTCCTTAGGACCCTGGTCACCTCCCCTACATCATCCCCATTTCCCTCTTCCCCATCCTCCTCACTGCTCCCATCCCCTCCATTCTCTTCCATGAGATCAATGTCCTCATCCTCGTCCTCGTCGTCCTCGTCCTCCGTGTTGTTTCCTTCCACCTGGCCACTTGCCACCTCTACCACCTCCCGAACATCATCATCTCCATCCGCTGCATCAGCAATCAGAGGATCCCATACAAAGTCGTACTCCTCGTCATCCACCTCAATGTCTCCATCTGCTTCACTGTCACTGTCTGCTGTGTCCTCCTCCATGGCCTGCTTGATGTCAGCTGTCAACCTCTTTGCTTTCTTCTTCCCATACATCCTAGTCAGCCGCACATTCACGCGAACAAGCAGCTCCAGCATCTGCACCTTGAGCCTGTTGCGCCTTGCTGTCTGGATCAACTCATGCTTGCTAAACACCCACTCATTATCACTGCTGCTGCACGGCTGGGCCAACAGCCTCATGGCAAAGGCCCGCAGAGTGGGCAGACCTGTCATGTGGCGGGCATGCCACTTGTACGCTGCCAGTTCACCTACCAACACCTGTTGCACTGCCTCCTTTGCACGCTGTACGTCTCGGGTCTTTGCAGGATCCTCCTCAACCGTCACCCGACCATTCTCAAAGCCCTCCAGTTCTGCACTCAGACGGTCCTGGTCACGGCTATCAGGCACGAGAGCGTTGACAACTGCGTTCCACGCCTCGACCATCTTCTCATCTCCGTCGAACTTGTGGCCAAAGTGCTGCGGGTGGCAACGACGTGCTGCGGAAAAAATGGGGCAAGACATTTGATTAGTCCACCTTGTGCTCAACCGTTCTTGCACAAACTTCACCCACTCTGGATTGCACACAGCACGACGCCTACCCCTGGAGACTTCCAGGGCGTTCAAAGCATCTTTGGTTTCCAGAAATGTCTCAAAGACAATCCCAGCAGTACCCCCTGCAGCGTCTGCCTTTCGCAACGCGAGAACAATGGGAAGCATTAGCTTCACCATTGCTTTCACTTGCACCCAGAAAACACCCATTCTCACTAGCCGCCGTACCTCCTTCTTATTCGCTTTCCAACCAGCATCCTTGCCTACTGACCCAAACTCTGACCACCTTGTGCTGTTCACAATGTTCAGGAGCACGTCACGCAAGCTCAGCAGGCATTCAAGCATCTTGTGAATGGATGCAAAGCGGGTTGCAACAGCTGGCAGCAGCACCTTGCCACTCTCTGCCTTCAACCACGATCTCAACAGGTCTTTGTTTCTGAAGAAAGACACAATCCTCTCTGCTTTGCTGATTAGAGCTTGCCCCCACTCTGTCTTGGCAACATCTTTGACCACCAGATCAAGAGAGTGTGCAATACAGTGCGTAAAGAACACGGCAGGATACTTTGCCTTCAACTCCTGGTACGCCTTTTTGTTGGTGGAGGCGTTGTCAGTGATGACCATGATCACCTTGTCTGCGCCAACCTGCGCAATCGTCTGGTCTATCACAGCTGCCACGTGGTTCGCATCTCTGACAAGACCACTGGCGTCTNCGGGTGGCAACGACGTGCTGCGGCAAAAATGGGGCAAGACATTTGATTAGTCCACCTTGTGCTCAACCGTTCTCGCACAAACTTCACCCACTGTGGATTGCACACAGCACGACGCCTACCCCTAGAGACTGCCAGGGCATTCAAAGCCTCTGTGGTATCCAGCAATGTCTCAAAGACAATCCCAGCAGTGCCCCCTGCAGCGTCTGCCTTTCGCAACGCGAGAACAATGGGAAGCATTAGCTTCACCATTGCTTTCACTTGCACCCAGAAAACACCCATTCTCACTAACCGCCGTACCTCCTTCTTCTTCGCTTTCCAACCAGCATCCTTGCCCACTGACCCAAAGTCTGACCACCTTATGCTGTTCACAATGTTCAGGAGCACGACACGCAAGCTCAGCAGGCGTTCAAGCATCTTGTGCATGGATGTAAAGCGGGTTGCAACAGCTTGCAACAGCACTTTGCCACTCTTTACCTTCAACCACGATCTCAACACGTCTTTGTTTCTGAAGAAAGACACAATCCTCTCTGCTTTGCTGATTAGAGCTTACCCCCACTCTGTCTTGGCAACATCTTTGAGTACCAGATCAAGAGAGTGTGCAACACAGTGCGTAAAGAACATGGCAAGATACTTTGCCTTCAACTCCCGATACGCCTTTTTGTTGGTGGAGGCATTGTCAGTGATGACCATGATCACCTTGTCTGCGCCAACCTGCGTAATCGCCTGGTCTATTACAGCTGCCACGTGGTTTGCATCTCTGACAAGACCACTGGCGTCTCGGGAGAATAGATGGGCAACTCTCTCTGCGTTGGATGCCATGGCGGAGTAGATGGGCCTGATTTGGATGTCAGACCATTCATCAACCCCAAGGCTCACCCCGAAGACGTCCGAGCCAGCCCGTAGTGGCTCCTCCGCCTCCGCGAGCTCTGCATCTAGCACCGGAAGAATCTCAGAAGTCACCCGCCCCCTGGTTGGCAGCCGGAAGCTCGCTTTTGTGCGCCTTGTTTCTTCCACTAGCTCAAGGACGACAGCGTCACGGCAGAATGAGATTGGCAGTACGTTCTTCGCCATGACCTTCACAATCACCTTTTGCACGGCAGCGTTGGCGGCGTTTGCCAGATGCTCCGGGATGAGCGACTGGCGTGCCATGCTGAGAGATGCCTGTGAAACAGGCGTGCTGCTGCGGAGAGAGGCAGGAATGGTTGCTGCTGAAAACTCCTGGCGCTGCTGCTCTTCAATTGTGCCATCTGGGTTGGTGCTCTCCCGGAAGCCATCACCAGCGGCTGCTCTTGCCTCTTGACGCTTACGCTCCGTGACAAGTTTCTGCCAATCCACGGGGCTGTCTTTCCCGCCCCATGCTTCGCCCTGGCCGCGGTAGAGCTTCTCATCGTACGGCTGAAAGGAGTCTGGCGGGTTAGGCAGAGGTTTGAGTCCAAGCAATGCTCGGGCTGCAGCGGGTGCATACTTGCACTTGACAATGTTGTGGACGGGAGCCCCGACATGGCCCCGGATGCGGTCATTGCCACCTGCTTTGACGACGCCGCAAGCACCACACTGGAAGCCGGGGTAGCCTGCCTGTGTGGGGACAGGCCTGAAGAACTTGCTTAAGGCACGGACAAGGAAATCGCCCGTGAGAACGGGGGGCATGGCAGAGGCAACCGCTGAGGTACAGGTGGGGTACTTGCCCTGCTCAGCCATGGTGGCTGAGTGAGCAATACAGAGCTTCAACAATGGACTGAGCACAGACTATACCCCCCCCCTCCATCACACCGAATCGCCGACACAACGTTGGACAGGCTAGCATGAGAACAGCCAACGACATGTCATGCGTTTCATGACGTGCTTAAACCCTCGGTATTGGTCAAAGAACAGCTGCTAAAGTCACACATGAGGTTGACACACAATATCCACGCAGTAAGCACGTCCAAACAATGCACCATGCACAGTCACCTGCCATGTCATATCCACGTGTGGATGGTACAACACCGTCAATTGCATGGAGACAAAGAAGACTCAACAGGCCAATCGAAGCATCTCCCATGACAGCGAGGCAAGGAGGAGATGCCTCGATGCCAGATTTTCCTCGGACGGGGTCGTCTCTGACCATTTTTTCTTCTTCCAAACTAGGCTTGTTTTTTTTTCTCCCTACCAGAACCAAGGCCCCCAGTGCCCCCAGCTGATTTGAGGGGGTCAAGTCAAGTCAACGTCCACGTCGACGTGGACCGACTTGGCGACTCCGACTTGATCCCCTCAAGTCGGAAGTCGAAGTCAACATGGGCCGGCAGCTGCAGCGGCAGTCCAACGCGTTGCAGGAGATCACGGAGTTGCTGTAGGGTTGTTCGGGGGCCTCATAGCAGCAATGTGGAGGATCTACTGGCAGTCTACACCCTATACAGCGCCGTGGCCTCCGCACCACTCATCACAGGTTGACACCTCGGATGAGGAGGAGATTGAGGATGACTCACGTGAGCACAAGCTTTGTGTGCTTGAGGAGCGCATCCGTGTGTTACGGTCTCTTTACGGGCTTTGACTGTTTGGCTCTCTCTGAGTTGTCGGAGTCACTAGAGCTGCTTCCTTGGGCTCATTGCTACTTCATCCACGGCACATCGGCTCATGAGGCTGCCATAGCCCATCAGCAGAGTCCACTTGTTACAGAAGTGACTGCGACCCCTCCTACGCCTCTGTTCCAGCTCACCACTCCCACCTCCACCGCTTCCTCTTCCTCCTCCTCTATCCCGAGCGGCCACACTCAGGGCATTGTAGCGGTCGCACAGGGGAAGAAGGGGAAGAAACGGCATGGGAAGGGACAGCAACAGCAGCAGCAGCAGCTGGCGAGCAGTGGCAGTGGACGTTCTGTCCACTGCTACAACTGTTGAGGCGCTCACTGCTACACATAGTGTGAGCAGCCCCTTGACTGGACTCCGATCATGCGCGGCCTTCAGGCAGCGCACACGCAATGGATTTTCTCAAGTGACACACAGACTAGACGCGCCACGACCACGACTGTAGCAGACACATCCGTTTCACCAGGCGGGAGTGGTAATGTGGACCCTCGGGATTGCACGATCGCGGAGCTTTATCAGCTACTGGCGCTTTGTACTCAGGGAGGTGCGAGTGTATTGTCACAGCCGAGTGGTCCCAACATAGCTTGTGTTATTGCGTTTGTTGCCCGTGATGATGCTTGTGGTGGAGCTATGTTGGCTTGCGATGAGGATGGACCTGACAGTACCGACTAGCTTGACGAGTCACAGATTCGTGCTATTCTTCTGTTCATGCATGCACCAGGATGGGTCTTATTGTTGAGCACTTTGCTGACTCTACCACAGTGACTGCTCTTGACACACACGCTGTTGTGCTTCGTGCCTCTGCTGTTGGTGACCTATTGTGTATCTCATTGCATTCCCTCTGTTTCTTCTCCCCCTCTCTCTTCTGCGCGTGTGTTTGTCACTGGTGTTCTCTCCCATGAGCACCAGCACTTGTTACATCGTCCCATGAGCCATGTGAGCTCGGACACTTTGTCCAAGCTCATTTGAACTCAGCCAGCCCTCGGTCTTGATGTAGCTTCTTTTGAGAATCCCCCCAAGACCGACTGTCTTTTTTGCGCCCAGGGTAAGATGCATTGCTGCTCTTACCCTAACGCCTCCTTCCAGGCACTATGCCCACTAGAGTTGGTCCACTCGGACCTTCTCGGTCCTCTCCCAGTCGAGTCCCTCTCACCGTGACCGATGACTTTACCTAGATGCGGTGGATGTACAGCCTCCGCCACATGAGCGATACCGCACTTGCGGTCCGCCTGTGGCTTGTGATGGCTGAGCATCAGTTTCGTTACACCCTGCACACGTTCCGCTCGGATCGTGGTGGCAAGTTCTTAGGCAAGATGGATGCCTACTTTGCCGAGCACGATATCTTTCACCAGCTTTCCGCCCCTGCTACACCACAGCAGAACGGTGTGTCTTAGCGTTGGAACCGCACCATGGAGGATGCGGTTCGCGCTATGTGGTGTGAGTGCGGTCTCCCAGAGTCCCTTGCCTTTGAGGGCTTCTCCTACATGATGTGGGTGTGGAACCGCTTGCCTCATGGTCCACTTCCAGACCATGTCACGCCGTACTAGTTGTGGTTCGGCCATCTTGCTGATCTCCGTCTCGCTCGCGTTTGGGGGTCCCTCGCCTGTGTCTAGTACACCGAGGACCAGCAGGGGTCCAAGGTCTCACCTCGGGGATGCATGTGTACCTTCCTTGGCATCTCCACGCGGTCGAAAGCCTGGCGCTTTTGGGACCCTGCTCGCCATCGCATTGTCGAGTCTCGAGATGCTCTCTTCTTTGAGGCTCTCACCTACCGCGACTTGTCAAGCATTCTGTCGCTGGCCGCCGACCACGTTCCTACTTGTGTGGCCTCACAGCGGATGGGGGAGTCTAGTCCAGCGGATGGGTCCGTCCGGGCCTCCTCACCCGTGGTCCGGTCTCTGGCTGCTAATGATCCGGACATCGTGGCTATGGGTCGAGTAGCCTCATGAGTCCCCTTTGGCACACCTGATCCCGTGCTGGTGTCAGACCCCTCTAGCACACCTAATCCCGTGCCGGTGTCGGTCTCTTGTGACACACCTCATCCCGTACCGGTGTCAGACCCTTGTGGCATACCTGATCCTGTGCCAGTGTCGGTTCCCTCTGCCACACCTGATCCCGTACGAGCGTTAGTGCCCTCTGGCATACCTGATGCCATGCCGATGTCAGTCCCCTCTGACACACCCACTCCCGTGCATGCACCCATGTCCCCTACGGCTCTGGCTCAGCAGCCTTCCCCGCAGCCTGAGGTGAGCGCCTTAGCATTGGGCTACTTCCGCGAGCCCGGTGGTTGTCTTCGACCATTGGCCCATAGGGCTCAGCGGACTACTGACTATGCACCCAGGCGCCCGACTCGCAGTGCTCAGAGTGGTGAGCCTTGCACGAAGGTCCTTGGCTTGAGTGTCCAGGCAAAGTACACTTAGGTGCATCCAGCATGTCCTGTCGGCCAAGAGTTGGTCTCCCGAGAGTTCTTGGTCGCTTGCGATGCTGCAACCAACCTTGTCGTGGTCAGACGGAGTCCGGAGGCGTGTGTCTTAGCCACCCAGAGCACTCCCTCGACGACGCCGGATCCAGGCACATTGAAGGAGACACTCTCAGCTCACGATGCAGACTTGTGGCGCGCTGCTTGTGAGGATGAGCTGAGAGCCATCCGTGAGCACGGTGTCTATGAGCTTGTCGACTTCCCGCCTGGGCAGAAGGCTGTACAGGCCAAGTGGGTCTTTCGCAAGAAGGTGAAGCTTGATTGCACACTGGATCGCTACAAGGCTTGCTTGACAACCAAGGGATTCTCGTAGGTTGAGGGAGTAGATTTCACTGACACCTTCACACCCGTTGGCCGGATGACCACCGCTTGAGTTTTGTTCGGGGTTGTTACTCACCACGACTAGGAGCTGCACCAGATGGATGTGGACAACGCATTCCTCCATGGCACCTTAGAGGAGGAGATCTACATGGTCCAACCACCTGGATTCGAGGTTGGTGACAAGGTCTTTTACAACTTGAAATTGTCACCCAGGTGCTGGAACTTGGAGATCACCGGCACACTGACACGTGCCGGTTACGTGCAGTGTGACGCTGACTCGTCCCTCTTCCTCAGAAGGACAGCTGAGAGCTTCACAACCATCCTAGTCTATGTGGACGACCTCCTGATTGCGTCTCCGTCTATGGAGGCCGTGAAGGAGGCCAAGGCAGTTCTCCAGGCTGCCTACAGGATGAAGGATCTTGGCCCTACAACTGTGTTTCTCGGGATGGAGATCGTGCGTGATCGTCAGCGACGGACACTCTTGGAGGAGTGGTTTGCTGACCTCCTTGGTACAGTTCCAACAGCCTCCACCCCTATCACACCTGACGGGTAGGATGCTCTCAAGGTGGATGATCCCGCAGACCTGGGGGAGACAGTGGACGTGACCCTGTACTTGCGCTTGATTGGCTCTTTGATGTACTTGGCCAGTACCACACGACCTGACATTGCCTTCGCCGTCAACCTCCTTGCACAGTTTTCACAGTGTCCTCGGGCGAGAGCCCTTCATGTGGCTGTGCGAGTGGTGCGATACGTGGTGTCCACACCGTACCTCGGACTCTGCTTTCATTGACAGTGTTCGGTGGTAGTCGATGGTTACACAGACAGTGACTGGGCGTGGAGTCCTGATGGGCGCAGTCGGATAGGCTACGTGTTCCTGCTTGGTGGCACCATTGTGTCGTGGCGCAGTGGCAAGCAGGGTTGTATCGCACGTAGCTCATCAGAGGCGGAGTATGTTGCTCTGGGGGCTGGGGCTGGTGGGGCTGTTGAGGCGGTATGGCTACATCGTCTATTTCCAAAGTTGCGTCAGTCTGTGCCTTGCATCGTTCTGCGCTGTGACAAATGAGTGCTCTTACCGTTGCAGAGAACTGTGGTGTGTCTCCTGCACGCACAAAGCACATTGCTGTTGCGTATCACTTTGTGCGTGATCTCGTGGAGCGACAGGTGATCTCCGTAATTTGGGTCGGCACGGACATGCAGCGGGCTGACTTCTTGACCAAGGCACTTGCGCGCGGAAAGTTCATGGTGGCCATTCGTTCCGTCGGGCTACGCCCCTCGCCTGAGAGAGGCTGAGAGTGGGGTGTGTGAGCATGGACTGTTGAGCATCTTGTCGTGCACCCATGTCAGTTCTGCACGTGTATGGACATGTGTACCATCGGGTCATGGGGGGGTGTTGTGATGTGAGTTGTTTCTGTCTGTTTGTACAGCTTACTGTGACCACTTGGTCATATCGATGCTTGTGCAGATCCCTGATGCGGGCCCAGCTGTCGCCAGAGCACCAACGGTTGATGGGTCCATCCTCTAGCAGCTGCCTGACGGCTGCCACGACGTCCCGGATGCTTGCTAGGGTGCACTGGAGTTTTTCTGCACACGCTAGAGTTTTCTCGGTGGACTGGCTCTCGAGCCCGATTTGCAGGTTTTGCATTCTCTGTCCACCGATCGATGCCGGACTTGTGCATGTGACTAGTCGTAGCGTCCGACTCGAGATTCTGTACCTCTAGGTTCAGACAGTGTTGCGTTTGGATGCATGTGCGCAGAGCTACGACCAAAACAATCCTTTTGAACCGGTTTTAGGACAAACTGACACTGCCGCCTGCGTCACCCGCTGTGTGCCGCGGCAGGCGTTTATGCTGTGTGCTTGTCAGTTGTCATCTCTCTCTGCATCACTAAGCTATTGGAGCTCATGAGACATTGCGTGTCTCCCTAGCCTGATCCTTGCTGTTTCTTGCATCTGCTTGCTTGCTAGTGTGGTAGCTGAATGGACAGTTCCGCCACGTCAATAGCAGCAAGGTTAGGAAGCTTCCTAGCAATTTCTCAGATGTGGTGATCCGGACGCAGAACTTGTCCAGGTTATGGAAAACACCCCTACATAAACACCACGACATGTCCATTTGGAGGTTTCTCGGGCATGTATTCCTTGGCCCCTATCCCAGAATAGTAAATTTGTTTGCACACAATTGCTTGAAATTGACTTTCAAAAACACCTTCATGAAAAAACGTGTGAACTATTGCGAGAGTAGGTTACTTGCGACAGAATAAGGGCTCAAGTTCTTGCCAGTTCTGCACAGTGTGATGAAACAAAATGATAAAGGATGTGGAGATTCCAGGGCAGCACAAACTGTGGTCTTTTGTGGAAAGAATGATCGTGGTGTGTCCTCACAGGCTCCGCACATGGACAACAGAATGGTCCCAGTTTTTGCAAAGAAAAAAAAGCTGTTTGCACAAACAAATGAGTGTTGGGCCGCATATCCTGGTGCGCTTTTGGATTGACACACTTTGGTGTCTTGCCAATTGCATGTACAGAGACATGCAATTGGAGGTGCACACACTGTTCGAACCAATAACAAGCGGGTAAGCGCAGACAGTGACGCAGCCGACATGTCAGCCATCTCCTCTAGGGCGGTATGCATATAGCAAGGCCAACGAAGAGCTTGGCCGGGGTGCACACCCATCCATTGTTGAGAAGCGGAATGAGAGCCTTCCTGGGCTTGAAGTAGGTGGAGGCAATCATGCTGCACGTCTCTCCCTCCTTCACATAGTGGTATTTGATGCACCGGATTGTGGTCTGGTCACCGCCGAGGACGCAAACCTGCCCACAGCAAAGCCAAAAAGCAACGGCGAAGCCGAGGCGCAAGACCACCACGGCGTCAGACATGTCAGAAACGGTCAACAGCAGAGCGCACGTTCTCCTCTTCGGTCCGAGCAAGGTCCACAAGCCCCCATGTCAACCTGCAATCGATAACCTCACAGCAAGCCACGGGATTGTGCATAAAGGACTGGCGGCAGCCCACGCGGTCAGTGTCTCATGGCTCGGGGCGAGATCTGGTGCGTTTGCACGACGAAGACTGCCATTGGAACTGACTTGGACAGCATCCGCAATGCAGGGGAGCGGACACCAACATGTCCCCGTCAACTGCAGTGAAGCAACTCTTGGTGCGCACAAGGTGACAATGGTTCCCTCTCATCCAAACACTCGACGAACAAAACTAGTTTTTCTACATTTGCCACATCGAATCCATCTGTGGCTCCGCAAGGTCCCCCACCATGGCATGGCCTCCGCAGTTCATCACTGGTGGTGAGCGCAGAAGCTTCTGCCGAGGAATGCTCACTTGAGTTCGTGATGGGTACAACATGGCTCAATTCACGTGCTTGATGGCCACGCGAGAAACATCTTTGCTCCCTTCCTTCACTTCCCCCCTTCCCTCAGGGGTTACAAGAAGTTTCCACAGGTGGCACAACTGGGCAGCACGGAGCCCAACACGCCTGGCAGAACAGTGCATAGGAGTCGGACACCCTTACCAGCAGGACCTCACACAAACACAACGTCACGCAAACGCAACGTCACACAAACACAACGCCACACAAACACAACGTCACGCAAACGCAACGTCACACAAACACAACGCCACACAAACACAACGTCACGCAAACGCAACGTCACACGAACACGACATCACACAAACACGACGTCACACAAACACGACGTCACACAAACACGACGTTACACAAATGCAACGTCACACAAACACAACGTCACACAAACACGACGTTACAAGTGACATCACGGCCTCACAGGAATCCCCACACCTCACATTACTCGTCAGGCTTGATGACCCACACTCAACCAAATCACTCAGATTCTACGCAGGCTATCCGGAGCATGTGGGACCTGCAAGAAAGACTCATTGACCTCGGCCAATGTCTGGAGCGAGGCACGTGCAAGCCATCAACAGGTGCGTACGCATGCTCCAGCGTGAACAAGGCTCCCCACTACCACTACAACACACCCACCCTCATGGCATACGCCTCGCACCCTCCACACTCGGCAGCCTCGCCATGAGCTTGTCTGTCCACTTGACACTGATGTTCAACCCTCCCAGGAAGTGCTGCAGCAGCGCTACCAAAACCATGGCTAAGACCTTCGTCTAGAAGATCAGAGTTTGGCTTGAGAACCATTTGGAATCTCATTCGAGAGAGACGTTCAGACTGGAGCACGCCCACCACACCACGCACACTCACCGGCCTCAGCTCGGGGTCGTCGCTGCAGTCGAGGCCGCGGTTGAGCTCGTACAGCTTTAGCAGCGTTACGCCGTGTTTCTCCACGAGCGAGTCGCACGTCTCGCCGTCCCCCAGCATCGCCACAGTGTAGCAGGTGAAGTGCGAGAGAGAGACGTCCATGTTGGGCACGCTGTTGTCCAACTGGACCAGACACAGCTCGCGTGCGCTGAATGCGTTCCCGCCTCCACCCGCGGGGGTGCTCAGCTGCCGAGATGATGACAAGGCGAAGGAAGGGAATGAACATTGGAAAAGGTGAGGGAGTGATTTGGCTCGGTATCCCTCAGAGAGGGAGGGAAAAGAACTCCCATCATTAAGCTGCATCCAGAACTGCGAAGCAAGGGGAGCAGGACGAGCGGCCATTCACGGTAGAAACAAAACGCATGAGTCCTCAACACTGCCGCTGCCGTCGTGCAACTCAGCTACGCCTCTGTTCCAAGCCCTCGACTCGATACCTTGGGCGGCACGATTGAGAGGGTCAAGCCAGGGCCACATAATCGGGCTGTGACAACTTCCAACCTTTCACTCGACCTGTCCCTCTGTTCAGCAGCTGGGCAGTTTCAGGCGGCGGCGGCGGCGGCAGCGGCGGTTTTGCGCGCTAGTGTCACATCGTGCCCCAAACAAGGGGTCAACAGAATAGCATGCGAGGGAGAGAGGGGCTCCGGACGTCCACGCTAAGCTGCAGAGATGGCCGCGCCTCATGACGGTTGCCAGCAGGATTTCATTCTCTCTGTCGACGCTTCATCAAAAAGGGGTGGCACTAGTTTGCGGTGAGTGAAGCTTTGATACATTGTGGCACTCGTTTGCGGATGTATTGTGCTTCTTGCATCGCAGCATGATTTAGAAGGACCGTGGTCCATACGCCAGCGATGCAACAATGCTCAGAGCATAGACCTGGTGACCCCTGCACACCAAGCACCTGCTGGA
>SZWC01005220.1:16760-45824 GCA_023375785.1 Penium margaritaceum
AGTTGATTGAATACTTGCATGCTCATAGAGTGGTGAACCGGGTTGCTGATCCCTCGGGACCACACGCCCGGTTTGTGCCGGCGTGTGAGAAATCGCCTGGAGCTCGCTCGCTCCAGGGTCGGGTTCGATCCCTGGGTGGCGGCCGGGCCCCACGAGGAGTGCTTCGCGTGGGTGGCCCGGTCAACTGGTACTCACCACCTCGCTCACTTGTCACTCGTTAACTGGTGTCTCAACTACTTCCTCATACTAGTCTTTGAGCTTGCCCCCGATCCATGGCTCGTTCTGTCGCCTGCCACTTGCTTGCTTGCTTGTATAGCATTCGTGGCTACCTACTCACGCATCGAGGGCAGGACCCAACTCGGCGTACAGTCTCTTCTCTGGTCAATCACCTACACAGGTGTGATGAGTGAGCAGCAAGGCCAGAGGTTGCCACATCGGGACTGACACATAAACCAACACTCCCCCATGACCCACAGTCGGACTACACACAGACTTACACGAACACACCAGCGACGTTACAAGTAGTGACGATGGACTATATACATAGGCACGGCACACCCACTCAGCCAGGGGCATCACGAACGCACAACAGACCCACGGCGTGCACTGCTGCCTTGAAGACGTTACTGCTCAGTGCCTTTGTGAGAAAGTCAGCTCGCTGCTGTCTGGCGTCAACCCACATGATCTGGACATCTCCGGCAGCCACACGTTCGCGCACAAAATGATGCTCAACACTGATATGCTTGGTACGAGTGTGATGCATGCCGTTGTGCTAAGCAATCGCTTTTGTGCTTTGATTCTCACAGCGTAGAGTGATGCAACGGATTGGAACGCGTAACTGTTGTAACAGATGACAAAGCGAAACACTCTTGCACGTGCCTGCGCCAAGAGCAACATACTCCGCCTCACTGGAGCTGCGCGCAACACAGCCTTGCTTACCACTCTTCCACGAGATTGCTGTCCCACCAACAAGGAAGATACACCCCGTGCGGCTACGAGCATCCATATCATGCACCAAGTCGCTGTCACTGTACCCATCCACAACCACGAACGGTTGCGCACGATAACAGAGCCCAACCCGTGTAGTCGAGAGTGCGTACCTGACCACGCGTAAAGCGGCTTCCATGTGGCGCGACTTGGGGCACTGGGAGAATTGAGCCAGAAAGTTCACCGAGAAGGCGACATCAGCCCGCGTGGTGGTAGCGAGGTGCATCAGGGAGCCTATCACTCGGAGTGACATCCACCGGCTCCCCCAGCTTCGACATGTCCAGTGCCTTCAACAAGCGTTGTCTGGCAGGGGTCATTGGTGTGGACGCGGTGGGGACAGATGCAAAGAGGGGAGCGAAACGCTCCCCCAGGCTCCTGACATTGGCCGCCTGGTGGACGTGAAGGAAGCGGCGAGCGCGGTCACGCTCGATCTCCATGCCGAGAAAAACACGGGCTGGACCCAAATCTTTCATCTTGTATGCGGATTGCAGCAGTGACTTCACTGACACAACAGCCTCTTGGCTTAGAGACGCGATCAGCAAGTCATCAACATACACAAGGATGGCAGCGAACGGTACTGACACTGGGGTGACAAGGAGTGCAGGGTCTACTACAGTGGTCGCAAGACACTCTGCAACACTGTTAAGCACAGCGGCCTCAAGGGCGCGCTCATGCTTTGTCAAGAGAAGCGTGTACCCAAGGACAGAGCTAGGGTGGACAACCCTTATGGCCAGGCCTAATGCATCCATGCCAGTCGGCACTGGTGGGGACTGCTCAGGGTGAGACGGCGGCGTTCGGGAGTGAGACGCCGAGACACTGGAGGACCGGGTAGGCAGAGCCCGGAGGCGTCCACCGCAGACAAAGGGTGAGACATGCGCAGGGCCGGGCGGAGCAGTGGGAGCGGCCATGGCAGGAGCAGGCGGACTGGGGACAGTGGCCAGAAGCGGACTCGAGGGAGACGCAGAGGAGTGCGCAGGCGAGACAGACTCAGAGGAGGTAGGAGAGGAGGAAGGAGCGGGGGATACCGGTGCGCTGGGTGACACGGCCGGAGAAGGCACAACGGGTCGTGAGGACAAAGTGTCAGACACCTGGGGACGCGACAAGGGAGAAGGCTGCAGGGCAGGGCTGGCAGCAGGGACCACAGGGGCTGGAGAGACATCAGAACCGACCTCCCCCCGCAACCAAGAGAGAGGAAACAAGGGGGAAGATAGCGTAGGACGACCCAAGTCATGTAGAAAGAGTGACTAAAAAAAGAGGGTATCATGCGATTCGACAACCCGTTGGCGCTCCGGATCCCAGAAGCGCCAGGCCTTGGACTGGACAGAAACACCCAGAAGGGGATAAAGGCGCCCACGCGGAGAGAGCTTGCCCTCGCGCAAGTCCTCGGGGAGCCAGACGGACGCAATGCTACCCCAGACACGAGCGAGACAAAGGTCGGCACGAGTGCCGTACCAGCGTTCGAAATGGGTGACTGTACGAGGGAGAGGACCGTGGGGAACACGGTTCCAGACCTAGGTCATGTAACGCAGTGCCTCAAAGGCAAAGAGAGGAGGGAGACCAGACTCCGACTGGAGGGTGCGGACACCATCGGCGAGAGTCCGATTCCACCGCTCGGAAACACCATTCTGCTGGGGTGTGTAGGGAGCTGATGTCTCCAGACACACCCCCTTGGACTTTAGAAACCAGACGGTGGGACCAAGAAACTCACCACCATGGTCACTGTGAAAGACATGCAAGGACCGCTGACACGACCGTTCAGCCTAGAGAAGCCAGGTCTCGAGCACCGAACACGTATCGCTCTTCTGACGAAGGGCGAAAATCCAATGAAAACGAGAGAAATCATCCGACAAACACAAGACATACTGCCCTGAACCCTGAAGGAAATCATGAGAGAGGGGACCCATGACGTCAGCGTGGACAAGATCAAGAGGGTGAGACAACTGAGAATCAGAGGAGACAAACAGAGAGTGATGCATTTTGCCTTGGACACAGTCGAGACAGTCAGAAGGGCAAGGCGGTGGGAAGGTGGCAGGGAGAAAGGCCAAGCGCAGGCTGGAGGCGAAGCATGCTGGTGACAGCGTCAGTGTGCACATGGCAAAGGCGACGATGCAAAAGCTGAACATAGACAAGGGATAGAGAGGGAGCAACATGGGCAAGGGAGGAGCCAACAAAGGGGTCAGAGGAGGCAAGCAATGGCACACGGTAAAGCTTATCACACTTGACACCCTGGAGGACCACACGACCAGAAGGGTGGAGACGAATAGTACCAACACCCTGACTGGCAAAGAAATCCATTCCTTGATCATCGAGGGAGGTCACCGACAACAGAATGAGCTCCAAGGAGGGCACGTACGGAACATCAGGCACAACAACACACCACCGGGCCCAACGAAGCAAACGACACCCACACCCTGAACAGGAAGCAACTGGCCAGAATCGGTGCGCACAAATCGAACGGGACCGATAGGACCCGACGAGACGAAGGGCGCACAATCGGACGTCATGTGGTGGGTAGCTCCAGAGTCAAGGACCCTGAAGCCACCGGCGACACGAGCATGGGGAAGGACACCACACGTGGCAACAATACCGACAGGGGGAGAGGACGAGTCACAGACGGCAAGACGACGCGGAAGAAACGAAGGACTGCCAATGCTCTACCCACGGAACAGACGCAGACTGGGAGGCAAGGACGTGACCTGGGAGGTCCCCACGAAGAACAGTGTCAATCTAACAGGAGGGATCTCTGGCCAATGCAATCACTCTCTCACCTCCCTGATCGCGAAGATGGAGACGCTACAGAAGAGGGTGCTCCAGCCGGCGCTCGCCGCTGATGGATGGCGCTGACGAAGGAGTAGGCGACCTCGAGGGAGAAGGAGGTCACGGAGGAAGGAAGTAGGCGGGAGAGGGCGGCCCGGCGTAGACCTGGGCGCCGTATGGTGGGGGCAAGCCCCCGGGGTACGTCGGCCCTGGTGCAAGAGGAGGTGCGGAGAGGACGCCAGTGGTGGAGTACGCCTGAGCAGAGAGGGAACTCGACGACCGAGATGATGTACTGGAGCCGGAGTTGGAGCTAGTTGCGGAATAGGGGCCGGAGCCACTGGACCGCGCCCAGTGAGCACGCATGGCGCGTGCCAGGCGAAGGTCATCGGGCGGCACCAGGCACTTCTGAGCTGAGTGCTCGGAAGAGCCATAGTTCCAGCATACCACCTCGCCGAGGACACAAGGAGAGACAGCGATAGCGGGCTTCCCCTTGCCGCGGCCCTTGCCACGGCCCTGAGAGGCAAGGGTTGTAGCCGTGGAGGTGGACGCGGAGCTGGAGGCGGCGCTGGAGGAAGAGGAAGAGGAAGAGGGAGAGGAGGCCGTGGTGATGGCAGCAACGCCGGCCACTGCGGAGCGATGGAGACGCTTGTTCTGGAGGCTGGTCCACCAAGCAGCGAGGCGCTCATCGACAAAGTCCCAAAGGGCGCCGACACTAGGAGGGGACCGAGAGGGTATGGGCTGAGACGCGAGGCGCTGCAACTCAGCTGGTTTGACGTCGCGGAGGAGGTGAGACAGCTCCGGGATCAACCCGTTAACCATGGCGAGGACTGCAGAGAGTTGCCCAGGTGCGGCGGTGTCCAGCTCACGAAGGAGCTTTAGCCCGCGGGCCCAGTACGCATCAGCCGATCTGTCCGCACGCATGAGGAGCGTGTTAAACTGCACGGTGAGTGCACTTTGGGCTGCCTGACCAGTGACAGTGGTCTGGCGGCGGAGCATGGTGTACGCGCTAATGGGATCAGCATGGCGTTGGGTAGCAGGGTCCGCATTGTAAGAGTCAACATCACCGACAAGCGTTTCAGGCGTAGTGGCAATGAGAGCACGAACAGCGCGAGTAGACTCTGCCGACTCATGGGTGAAGGGTGAAACTGCCAGGAAGTAGTATTCCCACAGGCGTTCCCCCTGAGCCTAGGTGCATAAGCACGTCTCACACCAGGAGAAGGCGAGCTCAGTGGCCAGAACATGTGGTTGCGAGAAGAAGTCATGCTGACATGGTGGAGTGGCAGAAGCGGCTGCAAGGGCGGTGTTGGCAGGTGAGATGGCAGCGGTACTGTGAGCGGACTGGGAAGAGGAAGCACCAAAAGAAGAGCTAGCAGGAGGGACAAACAAAGTAGGGAGGCGCTTAAGCACAAGGGTAGCGACTTCATCAGCAAAGGCTACAAAATTGTCATTTGCGACTTTGAGGCGATTTTTGGCCTCACGCCGAGCCTCGCGAGCGAGGTGCAGCTGATGTTGCAGATCCGCAATGACTGACTCATCGTGACCAGGCATGGTGACGACATTGGGAATCTGCCGGAAAATTTTCAGCAGAGTTTCCCCCGCCCCAGTGGGCGTGGGAAAAATGGGTGTGTCTTCTGCACGTAGAGGAGATGTTGCAGGACAACCCACCCCCAATCAGACAAGACAAGCCACCGCAAGAAGCGCAAAAAAACAAGCCCAACAACAAAGGAAAGCAGGTGGAGAGCTCACGAGGCTGTGGGAGGAAATGGGCGGCGGAGAAAGGAAAGCAGTGGGAGAACGGCGGCAGCAAAGGCAGTAGCCAAGACTGAGGCTGCCGAAGCAGCGGAGACGAGGAGGACGAGGGCTCCTGTGAGGACTGTCACGCTGAGTGTGGTAGTGACTGCAGCAGCTGAGATGAGGGCGGTGATGATGCTGATGCTGACCGATGGAGAAGATGACGCAGATGCAGCAGCAGTGGAGGTGGAGTTGCGAATGTATGCCGATGCCGCCGTTGTAGCTGATGCGGCAGTTGCGATGGAGGATGCAACACCTGATGCAGCCACTAAAAGTTGTGTGCCTATGTTAGTAGCTGCGGCAACAATGGGGCCAAGTGTCACTGCTGTCTCAGTGTAGGACTCGGCGGCCCTGCCGGCAGATGTGGCAGCAGGGGCACGTGAGGCCCGAGCTGCTGCTTCAAATGTAGCTGCGACGGCAGTGGCAGCGTCTAGAACAGCGGAGGCCGCACATGTGAATGTGTCAGAGAGAGCGATAGAGTCCTCTAAAAATGCCGCCCAAAGTTGGGCAAGGGTGATGTCGTCCGAAGCGACGATGTGAGGTTGGGGACCGTCGGGAGAAGCGGGAGGGGAAATGCTTACCGAGGGTTGATGTGCCGAACCCGTCAATGGAGGCGGCGGAAACCCAGCTGTGGCGTTGCCGCCCGCACGGTGTCGTGAACGCGAGCGGTGGTGAGCAGGTCGTCCCTCGTAGTGCGGTCTAGGCTGCTGCAATCCAGGGTCTTCGCGGGACGCCAGCTTGGTGGACGGCGCCACCGACGTGGCGACGGCCTGCTGCGAGTGGCGGCCTGTCCGGTGTGACGGCAAAGGAGGCACGGTGTTCAGGGGTGACGTACGTGACGTGCCACCACGCTGGGGACCGCCGCAGCTCCTTCGCTCCTACGACGGTGGTTGCGGGAGCGACGGTAAAAGGGCGATGGCGGAGCCGTGGAAACGATGTGACGGCCCAAGCACTTGAAGAGGTGACTGCTGCTGGGTGGGAGATGCCGTGTGTGTGGGCTGTGCTCCGTTCAAGGTGGAGTGAGACAGTGAGACAGTCCCTACCGACGGGAAGCGCCTACGTCACAGTCGGGGGTGAAAAAGGACGCCGCGGCGAGATCCGCAAGGACCCCACTACCCACGCGGTTAGCGCATGGGAGAAGAGCAGCACCAAGGCGGCTGAGTGCAAGAGGCATGCTGCTAGCTGCTGCTTTGGCTGACGTGTGCCAACAATGGTGTCGACGACGGATCATGGCGTGGGCGTGAGGAGGACCGCAGGATCGTCGGATCTTTGCGTTGCTTGCAACTACTCTGATACCAGTAGGAGGTGCTAGAGCACAAGGATGCAAGAATGCAAGTGTTTAGGGCTGGTCACCAAGAGAGGTCATACAGCCATGGCGCTAGAAGGCGCGGAGTTATGTCACGGCAACCAAGAACGAGAATGAGGGGAAGTCATGGGCCACGCTAGTGCTACCGCGTCGGGAGCGAGCGAGCAAGCAGCGAGCTCGCTTTCACTCGCTCCCAGTCAAGCATGTGGTTCGAACCACCACGTGCTCGTGAGTATTTCCAGAGCACCTCACTCTACGTGGGTTTCTTCCCACAAAACAGTTTAGGCCAGTGCCCCAATTGTCTTTATACTACGCAAGTGCATCAAAGTGTTGCAAGCATGCATGCGGGGTGAGAACACCACTCTGGAACTCATTGTACGGCTCTTGGCTGGATTAGGTTGCCCGAAAAGGGAGCACGCATCGACGGCAGGACCCAACTCGGCTTACAGTCTCTTCTCTGGTCAATCACCTGCACAGGTGTGATGAGTGTGCAACAAGGCCAGAGGTCACCACGTCGAGACTGACACATAAACCAACAGGGAGCTCCCGTGTCCATATGCAAAACATGATACTCTGAGCTCTACTTGCCCTTAAGATTGTGGTGGAACGCATGCTTCAAACTGTCTCTAAGCAAAACACGATGCTGTGATGAAATAGAGCGAAGCCTGATTCTGAGCTTTGATTTCAATTTGGGCTAGACATCATTGGTGGTGGCTTCGGACGAAGGGCCTCACTATAGCGTTTGGGCGAAGGGGTCAGCAAGATTGGTGCCATAGACACTTAGGATTGGAGATGAAGGTTTTGCTACCAATGGGGTCAACAATCGCATATCGGATGTGATGTGCTTACTGGGCATTTCAGTCCATATAGAGTGTTGAAAAAGAACCACCCCATTGTACAAGCGGGTGAGGTTAAGATTCGAGAGCAAAGGTTTGTGGCCATGTTTGCCGCGACATAACCTCAATCCCCATCAGGGCTGATGCCGGTATTACCGGTACCGCGGTGTACCATTTTTTTGTACCGCATTATTGTAGTACCGCGGTACGGTGTTTTGTTTCACGGTACCGGAACGGTATCGGTACTGACCTGGCAGGATACCCCTCTTCTGTACCGCGGTATCATACTGCGGTATCGTAACGCCATAGTGAGAAAGTGAAAGAAAAAAACATTGACAAGTAACAGTAACGCGCTACAACAAAGTCAACATGGTACTGCGGATGAGTGTGCATTCGGACGCTCGCAATGGACTGGAAATCTACGTGCAAATCTATGTGCAAAGCGAGCTGCGACGTACGACTTCGCCCCCCACATTCAAAATGTCAAAATTCAAAAAGTGGAGTCCTAAGGACAGACCAAGGACATGGACGTTTGACCAAAAAACGTCATCGCGATCAGAGCAAGCGCCTCCTTGTTGCGCTTCTCGAACGCCTCCACCTCCTCGGCCGTCGCGGACGCAGCAGGAGCTCTCTCTTCACCTCTAACCAGCTCAAGCAGTCCCTTGTCATCAAGATAGACCTCCATGGTCCACCTCCACAAGGGGAAGTCCCTCCCGTCAGCTGGGAGGACGTCCACGCTGCTCTCTTGCTCGATCATTGTCATAGTGCGCCGCGGTAGTGTGGAAGTTGTAGAGCTAGGGTCCTTCTAGGCACGTGGGCCCATAACCCTTTGTTGGCAGTAGTGGATGTGGAAGCACCCTCAAGGATTCCTAGCTCTCACTGAAGCACGCTACCAGTGTTTGGGCAGCCAATGGACACCAAATGGTGAAGAGTGTGGTGCACAAGGACCACAGGCAAGAGTGGGCAGAACGCGTCGCAGTCAGTACAACTGAATCGAAACACAATTTTGTTTGTTAGCATAGTAACATTACATCTGATCCTTATAGCCTGTGATCTAAGCTTTCAAACGCATCCAAGCACGCCCAAAGCGGAGCAATAGAGCCCCTGCTACGGCCGTCGAAGTAACCTTTGGTGGAGCCGCCCACCTGGCCTTGCACTCTAGGCAACGGGAGGTGCTTCGGCGATGACCCGTCGAAGCGCCTTTCCTTGCCCAGAAGTCAAGGAGAGGTTCACCTTGGTCAAGGAGGTCCTTATGACTACCTCATTCATGCCCTTGGTGCATTTGGAGCCTGTTAGGAAGGAACTCGGATCACTGGCGGTGGATTATCCCGCCACCCATGGCAGGTACCAGATTCCACCCGCCAAACACCCGATTTTCGGGCTAGGCTAAATTTCTGAATACTCACTCAAATCAAGCAATTCAAAGCTTGATTCTGGATAGAAAAATCCAAGGAATCCAAATCTAAATCCAGATTGGGTGTTTGACCACTCCTCAGTGGTCGAACCAGGGAGTACGATCAACGACACTCATGTCAAGGGGCACACAATGTCAACTGCGGCAACAACAATAGCAGTAGCAGGCGGAGCAACCGCTGAAGTTGCGGTACCTTTGCAGGAGCAGTGGCGGCAGCATAGCCGCTTAGAGAAACAACAGTAGCAGCGGCAGCAGCAGAAGCAGCGGCTACTTCTACCATTTGCAGCAACTGCATAGGCCGTAGTAGCAGCAATAGCAGCAGTCGCTGTGCCGCGTAGCAACAGCAGCAATAGCAGCTGTAGCAGCGCATCAGCCACTGCAGCAGCAGTTTCAGCAGCAGCATTTAGTGGTAGCAGCAGCAGCAGCCACAGCTGCAGCAGCGACAGCAGCAGTAACGTGGAGCAGCATCGGCAGCTGCAGCAACAGCAGCAGCAGCAGCAGCAGCGACGGCGACAGCAACAAGCAGAAGCGGCGGCAGCAGCAAGCAGCAGCATTAGCAGTGGCGGCAGCAGCAAGTAGTAGCAGAAACTGCTGCATAGAGCAATAGTAGCAGCTGCACCATCAGAAGCAGTAGAAGCAGGAACAACAACCGCAGCAGCTGCACCTGCCGCTCTAGCTGCTGCTGCCGAAGCAAGGAGGGCCTCGCAGCCCTCCTCTGAGGGTCCTCGCCCCCTCGGAGGGGCCCCATCGACCCATCAGGGGGAGGGCCCTCTGAGGGGGCTCGTCATCCCCGTTCGCCCCCCCCCTCCCTCTCCTCGAGGGGGCCCTCGGAGGGCCCTGTCGAGCCCCCTATGATCCTATGTGTTCATTAACGATGCTATTGTGGTCGGCATACAGACACCTATTGGATTGCTCCTAGTGGTCGAGACCCGGGCACTGGTACCGCAAGTGTCACGAGGAGACCCTCTTGCAGCCTGACATGTGTATGGTGTGCACTACACTTGCTTGTGTGCGTGTGCATGACTCTTCTCATGGTCTAGACCCGGACACTTGGTATGATGTCCCAGTGTTGTGAGGAGACCTTAAGTGGACAGCAGTTGTGCATGTGTGTGTGGTTTACTGGTCCACATTTGGCATACGTTGTTATTTTGTGCCTTTGTTCATTTGTTCTGGCGTGGACGGCTATGTCAGCCAAGGGTAGTGTTGGTTTGTGTGGCTTCCACCCGTCACGATTGATGCCAATGCATTATCCATATACCCACATTGGCGGTATAAGATAGAGAAGGACGTGATGATACGACGAGCCTCCGGAGTGTCCTGAGAATTCTCCAGCATTTACGACAGCGCCAGCGAGAGGCGGTCGATGCGTTCCGGCAGCCCTGTTGCCTTCTTCGGAGCTAGGAGATCTCGGTGGGTTGAGACCCGCGCACCCGGTGGACTGTACTGGTGCGACGAGGAGACCCAGTGGCTGTACTAGCGCTTTCGATATTCGAAAAGCCATGTGTGATGTCTGGACATTGATTTCGAGATTTTCCAGCACTGCTCCTATTTTCTCGATGGTCGAGACCCGGGCACTCGAAGAGCTGTTCCGGTGCCTCGAGGAGACCACTGTTATTGTAATCGTGGTGTACGAAGTGTGTTCTCCCCGCTGACTCGTTTTGGTTTAGCGGGGATGACGGGGCTCGGTACGGCTAGCTGCAGGCGTTCCAACTTAAGCCCGCTAGGGACTCATTTGTACTCTCTCCTTGTTCTTTTGTATTCAATGTTCTAGACTTAGCCAAATTCTTGCAGTCTTGCATCGCACTCACACACAAAGCTCATGATCATTTTTGCATGGGCCTGCACGTCGTGAAATGTTTCCAATCATTTGCATCGTGGGTATTTCGGTATGTTCCATTTTTTCAGGGAAAATGGACGACGCTTGAGTTTCTGGCCGCGGGCTGTCTGGAAGGGCTCACGGAGAAAACCCTGCCTGCCAAAGAATAGGGCATTTTTTCCACTTGGGTGAAAAGTTGAGTAACTAGCTCTAGAGAGCTCAGGGAGAGCTAGCTCTTGGAGTTCTCCTATTTTTGTTCATTCTCAGTTGCTAATCACACTTTACTCAGTTTTGTCTGCCTTTCTAGCACCAACTACTCAGTGTACAGCTTTTCTCTCAGAAAGTCTTAGAGTAGCTAGAGGGGGCAACAGTGGAAAGCAAGGAGCATGGGGCCATGCCTACTCCAACCGTGCTGCAGCCCAAACCAGCCGCTCTAGACTAGTTTCTAGCCCGGCATGTTGCCGGTGTGGCTCGTTTTGTTCTTGGGTGGTGGCCAGACCCCACACGTACCACTTGCGTGGGTCTTTTGGTTCTCCGGCACTAACCATCACCCTTGCTCTTGACTCTCGTTACTATTCTTGCGTTTGTTCTGTGATTTCACGCGAAGTGCTTTGCCTCTTGAATACAGGAATGGGTGCGCTCCCTCACACTGATTGTTGGTCGCGAGTCGCTTGAAAGGCTTGTAAGATTGCAGTCTTCCATTCCCCACGATGCAAAATGTGTGAGTGCCTTGAATCATGGGGATCAGGGCTTCAATACCGCAGTACTCGAATACCGCGGTATCACAGTACCACGGTACAGATACCGCAGTATCATAATTCTTTGGCAGCTCATTACCGATAACGGTACCGGCTCTGCGTTACGGACGGTATTGGTAAAACACCGTGGTACTATACAAGTATCGTGGTACACGGTACACCAATGTATAAAAGACACATTTTACCACGGTACTAAAATGTGTACCAGGGTACTGAACGCCCTAGTTTTTTTCAACACCAAAAATGAATTCTAAGCTTAAAAAATGAGATAAGTAATAAATGTCATGAACTCGGAACTCAAGTTTACATTCTCGCAAAGAAAGGATACACCTTTACATGGTATTCACTTGTCAAATGGAGATGTTTAGGTGGAGTAGAAGTTAGGGGAAAATAAATGAGGGAAGGAGAGGAGGGTGAAGTTGTGAAGAGATACTCTAGTTGAAAACCGTAGTCTTTTGTGTTTGCTTATTTTTAAGAGCTAAACAAAAGGAGAGTTAAACTTGACTATAAATGTCAGCCTTGGATTTTTGGAACTGTCCGTCCAAAAGCCCTGACCCCGACGCAACGCGTGCATGTCCAAGGATGCACAAAGGCCGCACAAGCTTGGGCACGGCTCTGCAATGCACACGACCCTTTGTGTCTTCAGTGACGTCTCCTCCTCATCAAACGGCTTTTCACCCTACAAGCCGATGAGGAGACCAGCCCGTCGGAGCTCGTGCAAGAGGTCAAGACGATGGTGTCTCGCTGTCATCAGGTGGGATGGGTCATTGACTCCCACTTACAAGTAGCGGCGCTCCTCCTTGCCCTTCCTAATAGTCGGGCCTCCGGGATTACCAGCAATGGTGATCTACGGGAGAAAGTGCTGGCGTTCGAAGAGGCGGCACAAGTGGTGTGCGACCGGTGGACCAAAACCACCGTGGCGGAGCAAGGGACGATGTCCGCAGCATCAATCCTGATCGTCCGCCCTTAAAGAGGAGAGGGAGATCAAGGGGAGGAAAAGACACGTCCATGCCGCGCCAAGAAGGGGGAGTGCCATCGGTGTGGCCAGGAGGGCCACTGGAGAAGGGACTGCAAAAGGGGAGCTGCGGATCTGGCCACGAAGGTGGTAGAAGGGCAGCAGACCAACGTGGCGGTAGCCGACTTCGTACGCTCCACAAGGGGAGCTGAGATGGCAGAACCTGAGGCAGGCGAGCGGCGGGCGTGTTTGGAGCGAGGAGGCTCCAACAGGCCCCAAATGGGGACCTGTTACAATTGTGGCCAGCAAGGAATTTTGGACAGCAACGTGCACAGCGGAAGCCGTGGACTCCGACAATTGCATCGGGAGAGGACGGCAGGCCGAAGCAGCCGTCAACACGCCATGCAACAGTGATCAGCTCCATACTGTGGGAGCTGATGTGGTCAAGGACCACGAGGCATGCTGTGGGCATGCAACCTCCACAACCTCCAAGAGGGAGCTAAAGGTGGAGCATCAAAATGGGGCTGCCGCCGTTCATCACAATGGTGGTGATATGCTCCAAGGAGGCAAAACAAAGGTGGAGGAGTCGGCCAAGAAGAGGGGCACCAAGGAGAGGAAGCTCCAATTGCCTGACTTGGTGACTGAGGTGCTGTCCATGAGTTGCCTCATCAAGGGGGGACTCGAAGTGACCTTTATGATGAAGGGTTGCCTCCTAAAAGAGGAGGGTAGTGGACGTGTTGTGGCACGTGGTGCACACAAAAGAGGTGTGTATCGGATACGTGCCAACGTCCTCACGAGGAGCATCCGTGACTCCGACGTGGACAGCCGTCGAAGCAAGGAATTGGTTTTAGCTGCGTCCAAGAGCGGGCAACTTGAGGGTGCAGTGGGTGGTATGGAGGGTACCATCCAGGCTGGGTCGGGAGATCTGCACCAGAAGGAACGTCATGCAACGGGACGCCGGGTGATGGGTGCACGGCTCCAAGGGAGGCAAGAGAAGTGGTCTAGGTGGCAGACCAGCCAGGGGAGAACATCAATGGCAGGCGGCCTGGCTTTCGTAACGGGAAAAAGGGGCCCAGTGCTGCGAGAATGGTGAACTGGAGCCTCAAGGCAGGCCAAACAGGCACTGCCGAGTTTCATGCGGGAGCGGTGGTGGCCGCAAGGAGGACCATGCAGCAAGACAAGGACGGCAAGGAGGCGCGTCCTCAAGGGGAGCATAAGGGGATCCACACCTCAGCAGAAGGGGAGCAGCTATGGCAACGATGTGAGGGCCAAAATGTGGCTGCTCAAGTGTTGGCACGGGGTGCCAACAAGTCGCGTGCGCAGGGCTCTGCCTCAGGGACTGAGGAGGAGGAGAGTGGCGGCATGACGCCATGCTCTCACCCGGAAGATAAAACGCTTTGGGCTGCAGAGGTGGTGAACCGTAACCACAAGGCGGTGAGAAAAGGAGTCGCCAAGTCTCAAGAGGAGGCGTCGGTGGCGGCACGGAGGACCACGCAGCACAGGGAGGACGCCATGAGGGCTGGTCCTCAAGTTGAGCCTGAGGAGCTCATTGCAGCAGCAGACCGGGACCAAGAGCACCACGTGGGAAGAGGCCGGGCAGTGGGTGCACCGTAACAAAAGTGGACTGAGGTGGTCCGAAGGGCTGTGCAGCAGGGGGAGAGCGGTACCAAGTGGCTGAGCTGTCCATTGGAGCAAAATGTGCTCCAAGTGGCGTCAACGATGGACCGTGGCTACAAGGCAAGCTAAGAGGGCGCTGCCAAGTCCTATGAGGGGGGGGTGGTAGCTGAGCGGAGGACCAGGCCACAAGGTGCGGTCAAGGCGTTGGTGGCTCCAAGTCCTCAAGAAGGAGGACAAGCACTCAAGGATCATGCAACGAAGGATGCGACAAGTGTGTTGACATCTCTGAAATCTGCGGAACAAGCAAACTAGGCATGCAAAATGCACAGTGTGGGAGAAGGGAGTGGGATCTCCGCTTCTCCACGTTCTCCAAAAGAGGGGGCGCAGGTGCATGGGGTGTGCGGCGAGAGAGCTAAGACCAAAGGACCGGCACCAGAATTTCTCTCCAAGGGGGAGAGGCATGCACGTCTGGGACGTGCGGCGAGGCAGCAACAACAGTGCAGGGAGCGGAACAAGGAATTGTCGCAGCTACAGTACCATGGATCCCACGAGGCTGGTTGCAACAAAGGGCAAGCCAGTGTTGGTAGTTCAGGTGGCAGCAACTTGGTCAAGACGGCACGCGCAGAGGTGGTGGCATCAAAGGCCAAGATCAGTACCAAGAAAGCACTACAACAAGGTGGAAGAGGTGTGCCATACACTGGGCCGAGCTCACAAGGTGTTAAGGGTGCTGAAAATGCAATGGCACCCAAGGTAGACACGGAGGCGTTGGAGGACTCACTAGGGGGTCCGAGGTCTCTAAAGGCGGGGTAGGATGCCGCAAGGGTTTCGGGTCTCCCGTGTGAGGGGGAGCAGTTGAACAAGGAGGCGAGTGCTCCCAGGTCATCTCAAGGAGGTGACCGATTGCGGCAGCAAGCAGCAACACCAACACAACAAGGGTCACAAGGCAGGCCGCAGGGGCGCTGCCAAGTCCCGCATGAGGGCACAAGTGACGACAGCGGAGCAAGGCGTCCGCCGCTATGTATTGTACTTGGTGTAGGGAAGCTGAGGAGAGTTGCTCACAGTGGCGCTTGGCTGGGTAGAAAAGCATGGCAAGTGTTCAAGGACAGGGTATCAAGGCTGCAGTGCAAGGGGGAGATTGTTGACATTGTGTTCCCCTTGCCATGAGTGCCGTTGATCGTACTCCCTGGTTCGACCACTGAGGAGTGGTCAAACACCCTATCTGAATTTAGATTTTGATTTCTTGGATTTTTCCATGCATAATCAAGATTTGAATCGCTCGATTTGAGTAAGTATTCGGAAAGTTAGCCTAGCCCGAGAATTGGGTGTTTTGCCGGTGGAATCTGGTACCCGCCATGGGTGGCGGGATAATCCACCGCCAGTGATCCGAGTTCGTTCCTAATGGGCTCCAAATGCACCAGGGGCATGAATGAGGTAGCCATAAAGACCTCCTTGACCAGAGAGAACCTCTCCTTGACTTCTGGGCAAGGAAAGGCGCTTCGACGGGTCATCGTCGAAGCGCCTCCCATTGCCTAGAGTGCAAGGCCAGGTGGGCGGCTCCACCAAGGGTTACTTCGACGGCCGTAGCAGGGACTCTACTGCTCTGTTTTGGGCGTGCTTGGATGCTTTAGAAAGCTTAGGTCACAGGCTATAGGGATCTGATGTAATCTCACTATGCTAACAAACAAAAATGTGTTTTGATTCAGTTCTACTTAATGCAACATGTTCTTCCCAATCTTGCCTGTGATCCTTGTGCACCACACTCTTCACCATTGGTGCCCATTGGCTGCCCAAACAATGGCAGCGTGCTTCAGTGAGAGCTAGGAATCCTTGAGGGTGCCTCCACACCCACTAGAGCCAATAGCCGCCGCAGTCGCGAATGCTGCTCTGAGCGGTTCACCGCCCCTGTGGCGATCACGTGCAGTCGCTTCGCACTCCCTCACGCTGATGCCGGTGTGGCGCCACGTGGCGTGTTCTCTTTGCGTTCCGCCCACTACTGCTGCTACTGCTGCTCACAAACCCCCCTGTGCTCTGATACCAAATTGGATACATTCTAGAGCGTGCAGGTCCATGTAAAAATGAACACGAGCTCTGTATGTGAGGGTGATGCAAGACGACGAGAATTTGGCTAGGTCTAGAACGCTGAATACAAAAGAGAAAGGAGAGAGTACAAATGAGCCCCTAGCGGGCTTAAGTAAGGGCGCCGGCATCTAGCCGCACCGGGCCTCGTCACCCTCGCTGAACCCAAACGATTTAGCAGGGAGGACACACTGTGTACACCACGATAACAATAATGGTGGTCTCCTCAACGCACCGGAAAAGCTCTCCGAGTGCCCGGATCTCGACCACCGAGAAAATAGGAGCAGTGCCAGAAAATCTCGGAATCAACGTACAGACATCACACATGGCTTTCCAAATATCGGAAGCCCTAGTACAGCCACCGGGTCTCCTCGTCGTACCTGTACAGTCCACAGGGTGTGCGGGTCTCAACCCACCAAGATCTCCTAGCTCCGGAGAAGCCAACAGGGTTACCGGAACGCATCGACCGCGTCTCGCTGGCGCTGTCGTAGGTGCTAGAGAAGTTTCGGGACACTTCGGAGGCTCGTTGTTTCATCACGCCCTCCTCTATCATATACCGCCAACGTGGGTACATGGATAGTGCATCGGCGTCAATCATGACGGGTGGAAGCCACCCAAACCAACCCTGCCCCTGGTTGACATGGCCGTCCATGCCAGAACAAATGAACGAAGGCACGGAACAACAACGTATGCCAAACCATAATCTGCACCAGTAAACCACACACACATACACAACTGCTGTCCATCTAAGGTCTCCTCACGCCACTGGCACATCATACCAAGTGTCCGGGTCTAGACCTCTAGAAGAGTCATGCACACGCATACAAGCCATTGTAATGCAGACCATACACATGTCAGGCTACAAGAGGGTCTCCTCGTGACACTTGCGGTACCAGTGCCCGGGTCTCGATCACTAGGAGCAATCCAACAGGTGTCTTTGTGCCGACCACAATAGCATCATCAATCAACACATAGGATCATAGGGGGGGTCTCTGCGTAACACGGGTGCAGCTCACCACGCGTCCGGGTCTCAACCACTATGAGAACACCAGCTGGTATGCACATGCCACACGCAGTATGGCCACACACCAAAACTCACGATCGCATGGTCTCCTCGTGACACTAGTACAACTGACTAGGTGCTCGCGTCTCGACCAACAGAGTGATACCATACACCTGTAGCTATGCAGGCACGTGGCAGGAGCCACACGACGGCTGCTGTAGTATGCTCATAGCAGAGCATGGACCCCTCGCCATGCATCCCCCATGACGGGGCATCAGGTTGAGGTCCACACAAGACCAATGCAGTCGTGTGGTCTGAATCATCCAGAAAAATAGCAGCAAGGAATTACGACCACCCAAACCGGGATGGTGTCTAGGCAAGAATCACCCCAAGCACAGCTGTGTCCAAAAAATTTGAAACTCGGACCCTAGAGTAAACGTGACGCTGCGAGTGCAATGAAACAGTCAAGTTTAGCATGGGATGGGCGCGGGCAGCAACTGCACAAAATGTAAAGCGTAACAAACAAGTGTACCATGGTATAAAGATACACATGCATGACGCAAGCACTGCCGTTGTTAGATCATCTCAAGTTTTACATTGACTCAACTCACGCCTCGGGAAGAGGCTCCAGCAAGATGGGTGTAGACCTCAGCACACCTCGGCTCCACCGGATGACGCTCTAGCATAATTCCATCTCATCGTCAGTCATCTGCACATTGATTTACACAAGCTAGGAAGACACAACAGAGCACAATGAGAGGTGTGCAAAAACCAGCACGCCGGTGACGGTTTTCTAACGCAAACTGAGAGCATTGGAATACCGCGGTTCACTAGTACCGCGGTATTTAGTATCGTGGTATCATAGTTCTTTGGGATGTTAGTTCCGATATTGGTAACGGTCTTGCAATAGGACCACTATGAATAAGTTAACGCAGTTTTTACAGTGTACCGTGGTACACTATACAATGCACAAAACGTAAAGCGTAACAACCCAGTGTACCACAGTACAAAAACACACATGCATGACGCAAGCACTGCCCTTGTTAGATTATCTCAAGTTTTACATTAACTCAGGAAAACAAGCCTACCGAGGATAGATGAAATGGGAAGGAGATCGTAGACATCGTAAAAAAAAAAATGGCGCAATCACATGTACCCAGTTTTTGGAACTAAATAACTCATCCTCCCACCCTTGAGCAAACAACACCCTAACAACCCATCTGATACCACGACCCCCATGCCAGTAACAATGAAAAGGGGGGAAAAATCCATGTCAAGGTACAATGTTATGCGTTGTCGATGCATGACATGGATCTCATCCAGTAAACATCACAAACCCATGAAGTTTGGTGTTTGTGATAGTTCTTGTGGAGTTTCGTGTGAGGTTTGTGGGGAGTTTGAGACTCCCCATGCATTGAAAGGGAAGGGGTTCGGCAGTTTCCCGTGCCAAAAGAAAACCCAAAACCACCAAAGTTTACTAGGGGCTGGGTTTGTTTTAGGTTAAATGCTTAAGATAAAAGGTTTGTGGTTTGGTGCGTTCTTTATTACTTAAGCTCGTGGCCAAAGTTCCAAAGTCCCAGTCTTGATGAAGGGACTCCGGCCGATGGACGTTCGATGACAAAATTTGGTGAACGTTGACCTTGCCAGCCGTCGATCACGCTTCTAATCATCGACGGCTTGCGAGGCAATTAATCAGCAACTTTTGTCGCTGACCGTCGATCATCCGGATGGCCATGCACCTTTTTCCCCTGCTCGGTCGGCGATGCATGTCGTGACCGAGCATGGAAACAGAATGGGCTTTCAAGTATCTTTTGCTCATGCTAGGCAGATGAGAGTCACACGGTGCGTTTTATGCGTATGCGAGTTGTTTGACCCAAAAAAACAGTTTCGACAAAGAGGTGGTCTAAACTTCCCCGTGCCTCAAAACATAGGCATGAGAGAAATGTGACACAATATGAAGCATTCTCTGCTGCAACTTGTGTATCGATGAATGGAGAGGGTGGCTTTTCAAGGCATGAGAGGGAGGAGGTGGGGGAAGTTTCTCACATCCCATCAGGGATGGCAGCGGTGCTACCGAAATCGCAATACACTGTGGTTTTGTACCGCGGTATCGCGGAGCCGCGGTACCATTTTTTTTCTCGCGGTACCGGTACTGTATCGGTACTCACCTTGTAGGGTATCCCTCTTCTTTACCGCGGTACCCTACTACTGTATTGTACTGTAGTATTTTCCAACTAAGAGTAAAACACATAAGATTGTAATGATCATTACTGCTTTTAGCCTGTTGCGTACTTTGAAATGGAGTCCTGAGTTACATCACACTAAGCTTTCGGCGGTAGTCAATTTCCACACAAGAAAACTAGTTTTTTACAATTGACGGTATATAATTTACCGTGGTACGACTTGAATACTGCAGTATCTCACTATTGCAGCTGGTAACACGGTACCGTTACCAGTATTGGTACTGACCCACCACAAAACTAGAGTATCGCGGTATGAATACCGTGATACTCGAGTCCAGCGATACTCAAAACTGCGGTTTACCATCCCTGCATCCTGTCAAGGATGGGCAACACAAGGATCAGTTGGTTGTTGAAATCAAACCTCCAACTTTGGTTTCAGTCTCGACGGTCAATGCGCCGGATAGCAACGGTCTAAAAAACAGGTCCCGACATGGGAGGCCGCCAACCGCTCTTGGTATTGCAACCAAGATAACATATCACCCTCAAACGAGGGATCCACACTTTAGGTTTGTTTGGTTTGCAACCTCACGAAGTCCGCATGTTGGTCTTTAGTGTCTACCTTTGGTTGGACACTCTATGCAGAGTCTCAAAGGCAAGAACTGTAAATGGATGCATGCAAGGTACAGGCTTTTATACTTGCAGAGCTTTGCTAAAGCTTCTGCTTGTAGTGGCTCCACTGGAGCCAACCTCAACCTTCAGTCCTACTTGGCACGTCCTTAGACCGCCGAGTGTCATCCTCAAGCCAGGCTCTAGTAAGCATCCTGGAAGCTTCCTCTCCCAGTTTGGGCCACAAAGAAGATTGCCGCCGTCGCGGGGTTTGAATCTGCGACCTCTCGTTTGAGACTCCGGTGCCTATTCAACCATGCCAAAAGGTTTGGCTTCTATGATGAACCACAGTGGACATACCCATTATGGGTAGTGCATTCCTGGTCCATCTCAGAACAGACCAAGGGGACGTACTCCATAGAGCAGTGCATGCCTTGTCTGTATGTGTAGCTACCCAGCTAGGCAGTGGAAAAGGTGCATACTATTTCAACAAATCTCTCCCTTGCACCTCTTTCCGTCTGGCGCTTATTGGGCTCCATCAATGCCTTGGGGCTTACCCTTCCTCTTCCGCACTCCTCATGCCGAATCAACGAATGCCTACATAGTGCAAGTCGCTCTCCAGCGGCTTGGTCATGCAGTCAGCAAGCATGCTCTTTGTTCCGCAGTGCTGCATGTCCACCACGTTCTTCATGACCAGGTCACGTGAGTAGTGGTAACGTATGTCGATGTGCTTTTTTTGCCAGGAGTTGATCTCATCTTCACCCATCGAGATGGCACTCATGTTGTCCACGTGTACGACCGTGGCATCCTTCTGAGGCACTATCATTTCGCCAAGCAGGCTGCGCAGCCACTGAGTCTCCTTGCACAACTCAGACAGAGCAACGTACTCTGCCTCAACCGTGGACACGACAACACAATCCTGTTTCCTGCTGGCCCATGAGATGGCAGTGCCATTCAAGATGCACACGTCTCCAGAGGTGGATTTCCTGTCGTCAAGATTTCCTCCCCAGTCAGCGTCGGTATAGCACTTCAGGCAAAGGGGTTCCGTTCCTTCTTGGCCTCGAAGGACGAGGCCCATTTGACGTGTCTTTTGCATGTAGCGCAAGATGCGCTTGACTGCCTGCCAATTTTGTCGTCCAGGATTGGCCACGAAACTGCTCACTTGTCCCACAGGATAGCAGATGTCCGGACGAGTCCCTACCATGGCGTACATGATGCTACCCACGGCAGACTTATAGGGGATGTCTTGCATCTCCCTTTGTTCTCCTTCGTTGCTTGGCAACATGGAGGCCTTTAGCTTCGTATCGGTCGTCATTGGGGTGTTGACAGGTTTGCAGTCTTCCATGTGGTAGCGCTTCAGTACCTCACTGATGTATTTGGTTTGGTTGAGTTTGATGGTTCCTGTTACTCGATTGCGGTGGATGGCGATCCCGAGGTAGTACTCGCGAGGACCCATATCCTTCATCTTGAATCGTTTGCAAAGGTCAGACTTCAGCTCATCTAGCAGCACAACGAAAGACGAGCAGATGATCAGATCATCCACGTACTGACCTGGCAAAGTACCCCTCTTCTGTACCACGGAGATGAATTCAATTGTTCACTGTCAAACATGCAACACTAACACGGTAGGAAAAACGTGAATGAACGAGACACACACACCAGTGAAAATGACAACAACGAATTCCAGCTGAAGAAGACAACATGATAGGTTTCCATATCGTTGTCCACATTAACGAGGTCTCTTGTGCACTGCAAATCAAATCAGAGGAACTGTTGTTTTTGTCATAGATTAAGAGTACTGGCCAACATTCGACATTGTGTCCATATCCTAAAGCTCGAACGACGCATTCTTAGTTCTCTCGTACGTTCATGCATTGAGAATCAAAGTTTTCTACTTCGGAAACCTAAACTGAGATAAACATTTCTCTCAATGAAACATCTACACAAGTATCCATGCGAATAAAAAGTTATCCATGCTCAATTGCTATGGCTCGTTCAAATGCGCTGTCCGCCAGTTTTCAGATCTTGGGTTGTAGTTCTACCGAAGTTGATCAACGGGCAAGAGAAATTGTGAGGAAATGAGAGCCTGAATAATTGAATCGACAAGTAACGAAGATATTCCATGCAAGAGTTGAAAGGCAACGATGTTGATATATTATGCACCTTGTTCACTGTCTAGTTGGCTAGCTACACATACAGACAAGGCATGCACTGCTCTATGTAGTACGTCCCCTTGGTCTGTTCTGAGATGGACCAGGAATGCACTGCCCATAATGGGTATGTCCCTTGTGGCTCATCATAGGAACCATACCTTTTGGCATGGTTGAATAGGCACCGGAGTCTCAAGCAAGAGGTCGAGGGTTCAAACTCCGCGACGGCCGCAATTCTCTTTGTGGCCCAAACTGGGATAGGAAGCTTCTAGGAAGCTTACTAGAGCCTGGCTTGAGGATGACACTTGGCGGTCTAAGGACGTGCCAAGTAGGACTGAAGGTTGAGGTTCGCTCTAGTGGAGCCACTACAAGCAAAAGCTTTAGCAAAGCTTTGCAAGTATAAAATCCTATACCTTGCATGCATCCATTTACAGTTCTTGCCTTTGAGACTCTGCATAGAGTGTCCAACCAAAGGTAGACACTAAAGACCAACATGCGGACTTCGTGAGGTTGCAAACCAAATGAACCTAAAGTGCGGTTCCCCCGTTCGCGGGTGACATGCTATCTTGGTTGCAATACCAAGAACAGTTGGCGGCCTCCCATGTCGGGACCCGTTTTCTAGACCGTTGTTATCCGGCATGGACAAAGGGTTATGGGCCCACACTTTTGGTTCTAAGGCATGCTTCCAAGACCGACTAACGCGTGGTCTTCCAGGGCGTACAGGTACAATAGGTACACGAATATTGGAAGGCTCCAATCTGCTCCATCGGCTCCATCGGCTTCTTTAGGTAGGGTGCGCGCACGTGGCAGACTAGGGGACGAGGAACAGCTCTATCCATGTTGGACAAGACCCTCGAGCCCCAATAAGATTACACTCTACCCCTTTATTAGAAGGTGGTACGACCCCGAGTCCGTTCTATCACGACGACACCATCACCTTAGGCGATCATCGGCTGGAGGGGTATGCAACGGAACCAACTGCACCTTTTGACAACGGTCGCAATCAGCAGCCTCATTAGCCTCATCAGCCTCAATGAAGCAGAGTAGCAGCGAAGACGTCTTCGCAAGACGTCTTCGCAAGACGTCTTGCGAAGACGTCTCCGCAAGACGTCTTCTCCGCAAGGAGACGTCTTGCGGAGAAGACGTCTTCTCCGCAAGACGTCTTCTCGTCTTGCGGAGAAGACGAGCAACTGCAAGAAATGGCGGATCCGACTCAAGTCTGCCTTGAGGCGGGTATGTCCAAATTCACGAGGACAGGTTTTCTCTTGTGGAAATGGCAGTTTGAGATTGTGATGAACGTGTGTGGCTACCTCGACATCCTAAAAGGGACCGAGACAGAACCCGCCGATGGGACTGTGACGACGCATGCGGCTGACCTTGCAGCATGGACAATGAAGAACAACATGGCTCTTGCCATTCTTGTGACGTCCATCAACAAGACTCAACACTCCCACATCACAGGATGTACGTTGGCTGCTGAGGCCTATGCAAAGCTCTCACGCATGCATCAATCAAACACCCTAGCAAACCGACTCTTCATCTTCCAAAGGTTGATGTTGATGAGGGTGAGCAAAGGAGAATCGATACCCGCATTTTTGCAGTCATTCAAAAACGCGCTGCAAGAGGTCCAGCAAATGGAATGGAATCTCGACTCCAACATGCGTGCCATGATCCTTCTAATGGCGCTGCCGGAAAGCTGGGGGTCCTCGATCACCGTATTTGGCGGTTGGAAGGAGGCGGATCTGACGTATTAGGCTGTCATCGAACACGTCCGCAATGAGTCCATGCGACGTAGTGGTAGTGAGGCAAACATCTGAGCATATGCCTCTCGCATTGGTTGACAAGGTACAAGCTCTTGCTCCACTCAAGGAAACAGCGAAAGCAGTGGCGATGGAGGGAAAGGCAACGGTGGCGGGAAGAGTTCCAAGAAGCCCGGCAACTGTCACAACTGTGGCAAGGCTGGGCACTAGGCTAGGGACTGTCGTAGTCCCAAGAAAGAAGGCGGGAAGAAAGGTGGGAAGGAGAAGAGGGACCTCACCAAAATGATGGTTAGGGGGTTGTCCATGAAGGGGGCAGCAATCCTTAGGCCCGGGGCATTCGCCCTTGACTCGGGCACCAACCACCACTCATCAAAAGAGAAGGGTGGATTTGTCTCCATGGCCCAATCTGTCATGCGCATCAAGTGTGCAAACGACAGCGTCGTCCAAGCCATGGGCAAAGGGGACGAGGTGATCACGTTCAACGTGAACAGTGCGGAGAAGGCGGTCAACCTTCAAAAGGTGGTGTACATGCCCTCCTTTGCAGCCAACTTGCTGTCCGTCTCACAAATCACCGACAACAACATGACAGTGGTGTTCACCAACAAGGAAGCGGTGACCCTAAAAAACAAGGACATCCAGATTTTGTACACCAAAGACGACCTCATACTTCAAGTTCCGAGAGTTGACGGCCTGTACGTGCTTCAAACCAAAGTCACCAAGGCGTGGGATGAGGGACTCGCATGTGCCACCAAGACAGTGGCACCGGAGCCAAAGGATGCACCACTTGCGACCATTGCGGCTGCCACATCAACCAAGGACATTGATGCTGAGCTGTGGCACCGGCGATTTGGCCACCTGGCCATCAGCACGCTATAGAAGATGCAGGAGCAAGAGGTCGTCTGCAGAATGGAGGGGTGCACCATGAAGCATGACGAAGGGTGTACGTTGTGTGAACCATGCCTCCAAGCGAAGGCAAAGAAGAAGCCGTTTGGGAGAGGAGGTCAACGAGCAGAGCATGTCTTTGAACTGATACACAGTGACGTGTGTAGACCCTTTCGCACACCGTCTAACGGAGGAAGAAAGTACTTCCTGACCTTCATTGACGACCACAGCCGCAAGTTGTGGATCTTCTTCCTCAAAACAAAGGGAGAGGTCAAGGAGAAGCTCCTCGCGTTCGTCGCCATGGTGGAGCAACAAACGTCCAAGAAAGTGAAGACGCTCCAAAGTGACAACGGGGGTGAGTACGAGGCATGCAAGCCTTGGCTAAAGCATCATGGCATCCGCCACGAGAAAACCACCCCTTAAAACCGCGAAAGCAATGGCCTGGCCGAGAGGATGAACCAGACCCTGCTCGGCATGGTGCGAAGCATGCTCTTCGACGCCAAGCTGCCACCTCGCTTTTGGGCTGAAGCAGCAACAACGGCCTGCTACCTCTTGAACCTCACACCAGCAACCGCCTTGCGGAAGTGTGGAAGACAAGCAGCTGAAGACCCCACAGGAAGCATGGTCGGGAATGAAACCCAACGCATCTCATTTCAAGGTGTTTGGGTCAACTGCATGGGTGAAGATCCAGTCGGGAGAAGGTGGAGGCAAGCTGGATGCACGTTCCAAGAAGTGCGTCATGGTTGGGTACGACACATCACACAAAGCTTATCGGCTTTGGGACCAGGTAGCAAGCAAGCTCGTGAGGAGCTGTGACGCCGTGTTTGACGAACGCACCCTTGAAAAGGGAGAGCTGCTGGACCCAAACCTCGCTCCCAAAGCGGGAGAGTGGATAGTGTTGCTTGAGTCTGGAGACCAGGCGGACGACAACTGGCTCGCTTTGCCACCGTGTGGTGGGAATGGGAGAGTAGCCGTGGAGGATGATGCAGCATCTGACATGGACGCGGATACTGAGGCGTCCGGAGCTTCCGAGTCTGACTTGGAGTCTGACGACTCTTCAGACGACGATGACGACAAACCACCACATGTGGAAGCACCAGCACCAAAGCAAGAAGCCGCACTAGCACTCCGGCGCAGTTTACGACCAAAGAAATCACCTTTGCGATATGAGGATGATTGGACCGGCCTTAGATAGTCGTGCATGGCTCAGGGAGAGCCATCCATAGTGGCGGAGGCGATGAATGGCCCAGATGCAACCAAGTGGAAGGAGGCAGTGGACAGCGAGCTCGCGTCCATTGCTGAGAACGGCACGTGGGTGCTGGTGGATACACCGGACAAGGCCCACGTGGTGGGATCCAAGTGGGTCCTCCGAGTGAGGAAGAAGCAAGACGGCGGCATCGACAAGTTCAAGGCAATGGTAGTGGCTAAGGGGTTCTCTCAATGCCTGAGCTCCGAGTACGATGAGACATTCGCGCCCATCGTGACTTTTTTTCCATCCGCTCTCTCCTTGGCATCGCAGCCGTAAAGAATGTGGTACATTGTGGTACCGGTAATGCCGCCATCAGCCCTGCACACGGACAACCCAGACGCTGGGTCCCAAAAGGATCAGCAACCTGGCCTTTCACAAATAGCATCTTGGATACATGCATAACTAAATAGAAATCAGCCTCATTGACCAGGAGCGTACATGGGTGTATGCTATCTCTCCTCAGCTTTCTTCATGTGACTGATGTGCACGAATAAATTATGCTAATCATAGTCTCTAAACCCTCAAAGATTTCCCAAGTTTGTCACAACTAGCTCCATCTACGCAGTGAGAATCCATGCACACTCATTGAGGTGCTTGAAGCACAATATCCATCGTGCGTCCACTGCTGCAGTGCCGGAGTGAATCAATCACTTGTAGTGAAGATTGTGTGGTTTTCGTCACAAGTTCAGTTGTGTGCTTATACTCCAATACCAACACTCCCACATGATCTACAAAGGGCAGCAGGGCAAGCAGACGCCCACACATCAAAGAGCAAAAACAACACAGTTGACAACAACAGAACAAGTGGGAGAAAGAGAGGAACATTGTATGTAGCTGAATAAATCAGGCGCATCACGAGCAGGAAACAAGCCAATAGCATGCACGAACGCCTTGAACATGCCACTACTGATTGCCTTGGTGAGAAAATCCACATGTTTCTGACACGTGTCAACCTAGACCACCTGGACCTCTCCAGAAACAGTGTGTTCACGAACAAATTGATGCTCTATGTTGATGTGCTTTGTATGTGGATGGTGCATTCCATCGTACTTTGCGATGGATTTTGTGTCCTGGTTGTCTCAGAGGAAGGTACTGGAGCAAATGGACACGCTTAGATATTGCAGAAAGCGACACAACCAGATGCTAATGCACATACTTGTACCAAGGGGGACAAACTCGGCCTCACTGGAGCTGCACGCCACAGATCTGTTCTTGCCACCCTTCAAGGAGATAAGTGTCCTACTGACGAGGAACGTGCATCCTGTAGGACAACACGCATCGGTATCATGTACCCTGTCGCTGTCAGTTTATGCTTCAACCACCACTCGGGGCTGTGTCCGATAGCACATCCCAACTCCCACCATGGACAGGTAGTAGAGGATGATGCACAAGGCAGCCTTAAGATGCCATTGAGGAGGTTGATGTGAGAAGTGAGCCAGAAAGTTGACGCAAAGGCAACATCATTGCGTGAATTCTGGTGGCAAGATACATGAGAAAGCCAATCATGATGTGGTCATCAATGACATCGACTGTCCCCTCCTAATGTGACATGTCAGTGGACTTAAGCAGGTGCTGGTCTGCTGGCCTCATCGATATCAATGCAGTGGGGACTTCGGCTAGCAGGGAGGCAATGCGCTATCCAAGGTTGCAAACATACGTGGCGTGATGCACATGCAATGTGCGAGCTTTGTGCCGAAGACCAATTGAGCTGGTTGTTTGTTTTATGCATAGACTATACAAGGGCCTTGACCGATTGGTTGATGGCGATGCTAGGTGAAGCGATAAGGAGGACATCGACGTAGGCAAGACTGGTCACAAAGGGATCTACTGGTATGCTAAGGAAGAACGCTGGGTCGATTGGGCTGCGGCCGTAGCCACCTCTATCAAGGGTGGACGGAATCTCAAAGTTTCACCACCAAGGTGACTGCTAGAGGCCATACAAGGCCTTACGCAGCCGCCAAGGCCTTTTCTAGTCAGCTTGAGGTGGTACAATCTTGTCTTTGATGTACATAAAACCTATTGACTGGATGATGTAGATTTTTCAGTCGAGCCGACTGTGCCAAAATGGCTCGTTGAAATCCATCTGCTCCAGTTTCCAGTCGTGCTGTGCGAAAAGGCTTAGGAGTGCCCAAGTGGTGGTTCATCGTCTAATGGTCATGAAAGTCTCATAAAAATTGATGTGTAGGACATGAGAGAATCCATTGTTTTCAGGCGAGCCTTGTAGTGGTCAACTTTTCCACTTGGCTTCAGCTTGCACTGAAGAACGTAGCATGCCGGGACGATCTTATGGTCGGTATCTAAGAAGCGCTAGGTTCATGTTTCCACATGGCACTGCCACCTGAGATGATTAGGATTAGGATTCACATTTCACATCGGTGCCCTATGACGACCCAATTCGTTTCGCCGTGACGCGTCTCAGCCAAAACAGCTGAGGCGGCCAGCCACTCGGCCTCCTTGAACAAGGCGTTCTGGGGCTTACCTTTTTTTGAAGATTTGTCTCAAAACGGCTTACTTCCATGATACTGGCATCAGAGCCAGAAATACTCCTCTTTGTATCGATAGAGACTCAAAATTCCTTCTTGAGGAATTTCTGGTTCAGCCTCGTCCATCCGTCTTGATTGTTGTGTTTAACGAGCCCAATACCTACGCATTGATTTTGGACACTACCTCAGCTAAGGACACAAAGATATCTTGTCTCCAGCCGAATGACGGACGGGGCGAGGGGGCAAAGTTGCATTTTCGGTGGAGAGGAACAGAAATCCCTCTTCCTCCCCGTCTCCCCCTCTCACATGGCACCAAAGTGTGAACAATTGAGGAGATAGATAGGAATATCACCCTCCCTCTCCCACGGCGCCGACAACACCAGAGGCTGAGCAAAGGAATAGACCCCCCCCCCCCCCCCCCCCCCCCCCCCCCCC
>SZWC01005220.1:48434-58729 GCA_023375785.1 Penium margaritaceum
TCTGTCTCTCTCTCTCTCTCTCTCTCTCTCTCTCTCCCTCTCTCTCTCTCTCTCTCTCTCTCTCTCTCTTTTCTCTCTCTCTCTTGCTCTCTCTTTCTCCTTCTCCTTCTCCTTCTCCTTCTCCTGCTCACCGCTGCCGCCGCTGCGTTTGCTCCTGCTACTGCTGCTAGTGCTGGAAGATGCTGCCGCTGGACGATGGTGCCCGCTCGCCGCAGCCGCCGCCGCCGCTTCTGCTGTTGCTCCTGCTTCTGACCGGCACTGCTGCTGCCCCACACACTACTATTGTTGATGCTGCCCCTGTTGGTTTTGCCGCTGCTGCTGCTGCCAATGCTGCCTGCGGCGCTGCTTCTGCCGTTGCTGCTACTGCTCACCGCAACCGCCGCTGTCGCCGACGCTGCTGCTGCTGCTGACCGGTGCTGCTGCTGCCCCGCACACCTCTGCTGTTGCTGCTACCTTTGCTGTTTGCGGCGCTGCTGCTGCTAATGCCGCCGCCTTTGCCGTCGCAGCTGCTGCTTCTGCTTGTTGCCGCTTCGGCCCTTCGGCCCTCGGCTCTCGACCGTCGGGGTGGCCTCAGGTGGGCGGCGGGCCGGCGGTCTCGCCCATCGCGGCGCTCCCATCGCCGTCGGCACTCGTCGCCGCACCCCTCCCCTTTTTCTTTTTCTTTTCTCGTCGAGGCTTCTCTCGGCCACGCTCACGTACGAGCCGGCCCTCCGCCGAAGTTTCTCACTCTGGGTGGTGCCAGCTGGCTCTGACACATCCAGCAAGGACCTCCAGTGGACCCAGCTACAGGACCCTTGTAAAAGACAAAAGTATTTTGTCTTCTAGTTCTGATACCAAATGTAGCAAACGGATGGGAAGCTTGGCCCACTGGGCCAAAACCGCGGTAGTTGAGGGTCTCCGACCCTCAAATCATCCCATCCATCGCCCACAGGCCAGGACCCACGTTCGAGCCACGTGGTACACCTCGCACTACATTCCTCCCACACATGAATGGACCCGCCCTCGGTGTCCACAATGGGTGTCGAGCCCCGGCGCTCTGCTACCAAATGAAGACAAAAAGAACACTACTCCTTTGTCTAATCCCAGATGGACATGGCAGAGGTAGGTGGAAGAGTACGTGGAGGTGTGTGGAACCAAAATGTAGTTAAGAACCAAGAAGTAAATAACAATTAGTGAAACTGTCCTATTCCTAGTTGGTGGGATGAGACGGATAGCCCGCTCAACCCACCACCCCAAAAGTGGGCAACCACTTGTGGGGGTCACGCCGCCAGGGTGGAACCCGGCGGCACACAACTAAACTAACCAATGGAATCCATGCAAGTCAATAATGCACAACCAGAGTGTGGTCACCTACGAGGCCGGGTGGCATCATGGTGCTCAATAGACTATCCTAGCCAATCCTAAAATAGTCAATCAGGCCAGGCTATTTGTGGCTCCAGTCAACACTATGCAAGTGTTGATTGCATTCCCGACATGCTGATTGCACAAATAGTGTGTATGCCAATCTGTCCTCACAAGAAGTACCAACTTGTTCTCAGTTATGCAATCTACTCAAATTCCGGCCACAACAGTCACAAGAGCTCCAACGTCACAAAGAACAAAAGTGTTGAATGCACCTCAAAAAAGATGGAAAATTGCTTCAGGAACGTGAGTGTCAATTTCACTGTTCACATGAGTGCCAGTTACCCCCTTCTCATCAGTACCAAAATCACCATTGATGTACATTCCGAGTTTACTATGTCATGAGGGTCGACCGCACAATGGGTGGGAGTGCTGACTGTACCATTACCGATGTTAGTAAAAGCATCATTGACACATGTAGCGGATGTACCAACCATGCAATGTTATGGGTGCCAAACACACCACATTGTGGGCAAGAGCTTACTCAAAATTGACATGCATCACTTGGCATGTCAGAAATAATTTTCATTGAACGGTCAGGCCTTTGTCTATGTGAGAATGTCCAGATGACCAATCAAAGTCTTGGGAGCATGTTACTTGATGTTTGAGGGAAATCATGGCAAACTCAAGGAGGGTCATGTATTCAAATTCCATGTTGGTGCACCTCGCCACCTATTTTGAAGTACTTCGCACATCGATGTGGTAGCACAGACCGATATCTGAAGTTAATGGCACACGGATAAGCCTAGTGTGTGCCAAATTTGACAATCATGGGAGAACATGTTGGTGGGTAGGTTGCTTCTGTAAGAAAAGTGTTACCGTTTAGCATTCATGCCGGTAACAGTACAACCTCAAAGCCTCTGAAAGAGGTTTTGAAACAGTTTGCAAATGGGGAACTTGTTTTCAGAGAAGCCCAAATAAATTAAGTTTTTGCCTTAGTAATGATGGAATACATCCATCGCACTCGTTCCTAATGAGTGCTACAAGAGCCAAGTCGGTTTACCACTAGTCTGCGGAACATGTGCAGCTTATGAAAACAGGAAACCTTGACAGGTATAACTCAGGCTGCCAAGTTATCTTTTCCTGCACATGTATGATTCTCTGGAAACGACTTGCCTCATTCTCGAAGAAACTGGATGAATGAAAAAAGTAAAACATGTAGAAATTGTGGCACAAGACATCTTCAACCGGTCGTTAAAGATGAAAAAGTTCCACAGCAATGGATGGATTCAAACAAACTTCTGCAATTTATACCCATGTACCACAATCACTCCATAATGTGACAATGAGACTGACGTGGGCGTGCACAAAATGCACATGAACCTTGCTCATGCGTGGTTGGATCCTTGAGAATGATACCAATGCAGTCAGCAGGATGAAGTGGGTGGTGATCCTGCATTTTCTGTGGTGTTTGGTTGGAACTGACGGCTTAAGTTTAATTCTGACCAACTGGGCTAGTCAATCTACATAGAAAAGGCAAAAGGAGTAGAGCATGGTTCCACCAAGGATGACCTCCAAAGAACCATGCTGTGAGGACTTCGAATTCCACCCAAAAAAAACTGTTCAGTCTGTTCCAGAAATCCAGTGAGACTTGTGTCCGTCCCACATTTCACACTTGAATCCATCTCTTCCAGAGCTTCACTCAAATCACATGGGTTGAGAGTCAAAAGGGAATTCAGCCAATTCCAGAGCTTCACGTCTCACTTTAAATGCTGAAGGAGAAAGCACAAAGGAAGCTGAGGAGTAATAGCTTACAATTCAGCTCTGAGTACTAACTCTATCCCTGGTTCCTGTCCTTGGACCAGAGAAAAAAAACAACTAGCACTACTTGTGAGGGTGCTCGTTGTTTCCTTGAGGCACGTGTCTCAGTTTGTGCAACTGTGACGGATTGTGCGATTCTCCCATGTCCTTGGCGAGGCCTTGTCCTCCTCCCTCCAACTGACCGGTCTTGATAGTGAAGACCGGTCAGTTGGATCAATGCTCAACATCACTGATCATCGGCCTCGCCCTCTCTTGTTTTTCACCAGCTTGCATTTGGATGCCATCCCCCGGAATCTTGGAATCAGCGACACATTATACAGGATTGTTTCCAAGAGTGGTAGAAGCTGGCTGTGCCCGGGTATGGAAAAGTGGGACACTCGAATGAGCTAGCCCGTAGTTTCACACGGTACCCAGCTCCCTTCGACACTGGTAGGCTAGGCGAGAAAGCTGAGGGATAGGGAGAGTCAGGCCAAATCTCTCTTAAAGTTTTCTCTGTTTTTTGGTCTATGACATGTTTTTTTGTGTTGTAAAGTCAGTACAAATTGACAGCATATGAATATCTTGCTCTATGGTTTCCCATCATTTCCTCCCTGTCTGTGTCAAGGTGTATCCAGAGAAAAAAAACAAGGGAATTGATGAGTGCACTGGCACATAAAGGAAAAGAAACAGGACAGGGAACAAAGTAGAGGTAAGGAAAAACGTGATTACTATTATGATAGGACATATCCACAAGAAGGAAGGGAATTGGGAGAATGCAGAACAGTTTTGGGGACAAAACTGTGGCACATCCTTCTGTGAGGGTGAATGTTGTTCTCTCTGAGTGTTTGTTGTTTACTTGTGACGAGACGAGCATGAGAGAAATATGTCGGAGAGAAGAGAGGGATAAGGAGAGATGAGTGTCAATGCGCCAGATAGCAACGATCTAGAAAACGGGTCCCGACCTGGGAGCCCGCCAACCGCTCTTGGTATTTCAACCAAGATAACATAGCACCCTCGAACGAGGGATCCACACTTTAGGTTTTTTCAGTTTGTAGCCTCATGAAGTCCGCATGAAGGTCTTCAGTGTCTACCCTTGGTTGGACACTCTGTGAGGAGTCTCAAAGGCAAGAATTGTGAATGGATGCATGAAGGGTACATGCTTTTGTAGTTGCAGAGCTTTGCTAATGCTTTTGCTTGTAGTGGCTCCACAGGAGCCAACCTCAGCCTACATTCCTACTTGGCGCGTCCTAAGACCGCCAAGTGTCATCCTCAAGGTAGGCTATAGTAAGCTTCCTAGAAGCTTCCTGTCTGATTCTGGGCCACAAAGAAAAATGCGGCCGTCGAGGGGTTTGAGCCCGCGACCCATGAGCTCCGGCGCCCGTCCCAACTAGGCCACAATGTTGGGTTTCCTATGATGATCTCCAATAGACATACCCATCATGGGCAGTGCAATCCTGGCCTATTTCAGAACAGACCAAGGGGACGTCCTCCATAGAGCAGAGCATGCCTTGTCTTTCCATGCAACCAGCCAGCCAGCCAGCTAACCAGTGGACAAGGTGCATACCATTCAACAATGAGCACTTGTCCTCACATCCACGCACTCATGCTCACACAGCCCTCAGGTCTGGTGCCACAGATCCTGTCAAATGACAACACTCAACCTGCTGTTCACTCACCGATCTTCACACAACCGTCAGGGATGGTGTCTCAAAACATCATGAATTACAAATCCCTTCCTTGCATGACCAAGTCCTTCACATAGCCTTCAGGGCTTGTGTCTCAGGCCACTGAATCACAAGTCAAGATTCCCCCCACCCCATATTCTTGCACCTTGTGAGGTCGAGATGATGCGCACCATTAAGGAAGGTGAAGAGCATACTGCTTTCTATCCAAGGGTATGGTGAAGATGCCTGCCACCTGTTGTTGTGTGGCAGCATACTCCTTCTTGACCACACCTTCAACAACTGTGTTTCTGAATATTGATACAGTCACTTGACATGTTTTTTCTGTGACGAATTATTGGGGGTGTCTGTTGAACCTGAATTCCCAGGTAGTAGATGTGGAACCTCGTGTGGCATATCTTGAACGGGTCAGTGGGAGGTGTTCCCAATTTCTTTGATTTCCACATGTACTTGATATTTGTCCACTCAACCCAGACATCAGTAAGGTCCATGGGGGGGAGGGGGTGATGAGTCCCCATGTACCCACTACAGGTACATCCGGATCTTGTCCCTATTTCTTGAGCGGCAGCAACGGACAACCTCTCAGCGACACGGGGTCCAGGCAAGACATCACTTGGCTTGAGGTTAGGCACATCAAAAAAGAAGTGAAATTTTCAGTACACAGCCCTTTTCTAGTGTTTCTTATTGAACGGTTGAACATTGAAACAAACTATCCAGGATGCATGTTGCATCATGGTTGTTCAAAAACATGGGGCTGAAATCATGGAGAGTAGAGTCAAAAGTTTGAAAGACAAACCATAATACATGCATCAAGTGGATTGCATGATTGTCAAAAATGATGTCACATAACATGTTGTTTACCGATAGCTCAGAAGGGATCGTGTCATGAGCTGCGTGGTTCACAGCCTAGCACACCACAGTGGATCCGGATGGACCCATGGCTGCCAATGAGGAGGGCACCATATCGGACGGTGATGGGGCAATGTAACACCCAGCAGCCAGCACATGTTGTATCGGTTGGAGGGAGGTGGTCCCCATTCCTTTGAGTCCCACTTGTGCTTCATTTTCATCCACTACACCCACGCATCAGAAACTTCCATGGTGCATGAGCTGTCCACATCGCAAACCCATTTCTTAAGCAGCAGCAATTGAAATCTTTTCAGCAATGTATGCAGCGAAGAAGCCATGAGTTGGGATTTTATTGTGCCAAGTGAAAGAGAAATACACAATACCATAGGCTTTGCTATTCAACTGGTATTCGTAGAATGGTCTGCAATTGAATCGGGCTTTCCAACGTCTTCGACGATGTCACATGAAGTCTGCCAAAATAGTCCGGGAAGTAGCGGTTGGCATATGGAATTGTCATCATTGGTGACACCCTGCACAGTTGTCATCAACAGCACTTGCCCATTATTTAGAAACATATCTGATGACACATCTCTTTGGCACTGAAGGGTACAAAACATTGATGCAAAATGAACACAAGGTTACAATATTTTTCATTGAACTTGGCCCAAAGTACACGTTTGTGCACAGCAATGGCAGTCAACATTATGGCATCCGAGCCTCGTCCGCTTGTTTGGAGATTAGCCGGATATTTTTCACGTGGGTTTGACTCCATCAGTATTCAATTGTTAGCGAATTGTGCAAGGGCTACAGAGCTACAGTTGTGGCTCACTTCCCGGATGAGTAACACATTTTAGCGTGTGGGGAGCTCATTGCTTTCTTGCAGTGTGTGATACCTGCTTCATTTCCTGTGGTCCATCTATACCTGCGTTGTATCATATGCAACATTGGCATCTCAGCTATATAGTTCCAAAAACTGGGTATATGTGACTTCTGCAAAAAAAAAACACTCTTAAAATCCCACCTATGGTAGTAAGTTGAAACCAATCCTATGGAAGGGCTAAGGTGTTTCATCCCTTATGTACACGAGCTCCTAAACTATATGCTTGGGTATTTCTATCCTTACATTCGTGTCCCACTGCTTGCTAACCTCTTGTTTTCTCTGTTGTTAGGCCAAGTGAATTCCGGCTAAGTCTCATGGGATCAACGACTTTCCAAAAGTGTTAAAAGAATTTTCCTCAACCGTGTCAATGATATGATACTCTTTGTTCAACATCTTAATGTCACTAAAGTTTTCTCAATTTGTGCCTCAACATTATCAAATCCTCCAACTTCTAAGTGGAGTTTACCAAAGTTACGTTTCACGATGCGGCATTGCATGCGTCACTCAGCTCAACTGTCCCAGATCCCAAACATGCTTCACTCTTGTTGTTGCTCCCATATGTATTTGCTCAACATTTTCCAACACTTGTCATCAAAGTACACTTACTGCTTCTCATGAATTCCTCAAGTGTCTTATTGTCCCAAATCACCTTTTTCTCCATAACTTCTACCTGTGGACCGCCCATATTCTGTGCAGTGCAACACTTGGTATCAGATTGCAATGGTGCTGATCACAGGCCTCAAAACAACAACAATGAAAGGAGCAAGTACACCCAGAAACAAGCAGCCGTAATCGGCAAATTGTTTAGTAATGAAGGAACAACAAAGTGCAATTAGTGAAGCTCTCCAGGGGAACGGGGCAGCAGCAGTGACAGGCTTTGCAGTATATGGTGCAACTCTGACAACTATGGTGGCCAATCCGGTGTCAGACCCGGGATCGGCGATTCCCTTACGTCCACCATTTCCTGTTGGGGAGAGACCTGAAACGAAGAGAGGATGCCCCAGAAAACAGGATAGCATACACGGCAACTTGTACCCGTGCGGCAAAACAGTGCTCTCCAATAGGAACAACCAAATGCTGAGTGAACCCCAAATCCAGCAACCAATATTGGAGCCCGTTGATCCCACAGATTGCAAGATACTGACGGTTCAAGTGTCGCTGATAGGTTTCATCATCGTTGGGGTCAACGACCAAAAGAAATTCGAAGTTGCAGTCTCACCTTTTTATGGCACGACATTGATTTCGTCATCCAAATTAAAGGACATGGAATGGAAGGTGGAGATTGGCGGAGCCTGATCAACGGCTCACCTGACCGCTCTCACATCATCCATGCAGGAATTCTACCTCTAGAGCGGATTAATCTGACGTTACAGAATTCACTGACTCTACAGGACAGATGGAACAACTTTGCATGCGCCGTTCTCAAAAGTCTTTGGAATCTGAAAGAAAAATTCCAATGCACAGTCTAAGCTCTAGCAATTACATCGCCATTGTAGCATGGCAAAGTGTCTTTACAAAACCATATTAGGCAGTTACATTGTCCCCAAAAAACTGTGCTTCCAATACAAAAACAGCCTCGAGTGTGATACTTGACGAGCAATTACATTATTTGGCATCTTTTGATACTTATTGATTAGGTTCTTGATGAAACTAGACTTCGATAAGAAAACACATTGATGATCTTGAAATCCCTCGAATTCTTGGTGGATTTTTTCAAAGCATCCTCTCATGATGATGTGTCGGAAATATAGCACCGAAGATCCCAATTATGCCTCATTTCTCTTGTACATAAGCACTCGACTTTTCCAACACTTGTCAAAGTACAATAATTGCTCATTACAAATTTCTCAAGTGCCCCAAATTCCATGTTTGATTTCACTCCACCATCACTACCTGTGAACCACTTGCGTTCCACCCAGTGCAACATCCATTAACCGTATCAATATTATTATACTCCTAGGTTTACAGTTTTATGGCACTAGAATTTTCTGAAGACGAGCATCAATATTCAAAAAAACATCCGACTGCTCGGTGGAGTTTCTCAAAGTCACCTCTCGTGATGTGGCATCGCACACCTTGCTTGAATCGCATGTCCAAGACCCCAAGTTTATCTCATTCCTGTTTCCTCAGTCGTAGATTTACACTTGTTGTTAGGACAAAAATGCCTAAGTGTCCTGAATTCTCAATTTGATTTCTGCCCCGCAATTTCTACCTGTTCACAATGTACTTTGTGCTTGGCATAACATCTTGTCTCAAAGTGCAGCAATACTGGAGGGGCAACCGACAAATTTACTCCTATTAAACAACATCACACAAGTCTTCCACACACCTCCATCATCCAGAAGTTTGTAGACCTTGCAACAACAATGGTGAAAGGAGCGAGCATTCCGGGTGAAAAGCAGCAGTAATTCGGTGAATACTTAGGCAGTGGCAGAATAGCAGAAATCAGTTTATGGTACTCTCTAGGAAACCCTAGCAGCAGCATTGGCAGGCTTTGTGATGAATGGCACAAACCCAAAAGACTCCGACGGCCTATCCTGTGACAAACTGCTCGGGCTCGGTGATTCCCTCGCCTCCGTTGTTGAACTTCAGGGTGACACATAGCATGATGAGAGGAGGCACCAGCGGACAAGCTTGCTTAAAAGAAGACATGTACATGCAGTTATCGGGACTCAAGAGCCTTAACAACCACCTCCTCCAACAACTCAGCATGACAATAGAAGAGCTACGGATTGCATGCGTGCAGGAAGAAGTGGTAATAAAAGACAATCAACTCTCGCGAGAATCCCAAATCCTGCCGGCATTAACGGAGCAGTTGAATCCTAAAAACTCCAACTAAATGACGGTTTGGATATGGCTAACAAGTTTGGAAGTTTACTTTACCGCAGCTAGGGTAAAGAATGGGCAGCAAAAGGGTCTATGGATTTGCTTTTGCATGGTACAGCATTGAGTTAGTGGTCCAATCTAGAGGACATCCAATGGCAGCATGAGACCGGCAGAGCTGGAAAAAGGGCTTGTGTGGCTACTCTCACATCTTTGACCACAGGATTTCTACGTCTTGAGCGGATCAACCCGACGTCGACAGAATCACAGATCCCACCAGAGAGCTATGATGACTTTGTGCACACCTTCCTTGCATGTTGTTTAAACATGACCATGAAGTCCGACACATGGTAGAAGCGCCAATAACTACATCAGCAATCCAACATTGCGCAGTACACATTGTGTTTCTGTAAAATCATCACCGGTAGTGGCATCGCCCCTCACAAACTCTGCTTCCACTACAAAAATTGCGTTGAGCGTGAAACTTGACAAGTCATTGTAATATTTGGTAGTTTATGCCCAGTCACCCCAAATCCACACACTGAATAACAAGTGTACAAGATGGAAACATATGGAGAGGAACCTTCAAAGAAAAAAAAACCAAACAAATGATGATGTTTCCCAGAAATTTCTTGTTAAAATCATGTACACACTAGCTTCAATGAACATGAATTTCACTGAAAATTCTTCAGAAAGGGATGCCCTGACTGTAGAAAATTCATTGTACTTTAGTTTTGGATAACTTCAGCATGTGTTTTCTGAAAATTGAACCTACTTTTTTACTTTCGGCAATTTTGTGCTTTGCCTGTCAAATTGGAGCAGACGCATACGTATACTTCTGTGAGCAAACATATCTGGAAATAACGTGTGTAAATGGGTGACCGGACGTTTGAGCGGTGGGTATCAACGGTCAAGCGTGA
>SZWC01005220.1:59330-79145 GCA_023375785.1 Penium margaritaceum
GGGGGGGCGATATTAATGGACTTCGAGCGAATCCCGTTAATGGCACTTGCGAAGTTTAAGAAAACTGACCGCATATCCTTGTTTTCTGTGAATGGTGATCTCTATTCTGTTTCTGGGTTTTCCTCACTTGTTGTGTCTGACAGATATACCCCGATTGAATTTTAAGTGCTAAAACAGGCTAGATAAGAAACAATCAAGTTTATCTTGAATTTTTCCTTTCATACTTATCTTAAATGCCTCTAATGCTGCATTAGAGTCATTGAGGCTCTCTACTTTGCTTGAAATAGGTTTTTTCATGAAAAAGGGTTAACTTTCATAAGCTTGGAAAGCCGTAAAAGCAATTCCAAGCAATACGGTAATACGTAAAGCCGTTACAAAGCTACGTTGGTCGTTCTGGCCAATAGCATACTGAGCCCAAGTAACGGCAGTGCCAGAAAGCAACAAAATAAGGGTGTTCATAAAGGGGATATCCCAAGGATCAAAAGTTTGTATGCCTTTGGGAGGCCATACCCCTTCCCCGACTACCCAAAATCCCTCTAATATTCCAGCTGGAAAAAAACATTGTACTCATTATGTCCATACTGTACATTGACCATACTGTATGGGCAACATTCATCATTGACTCACTTCTACATTAAATGCAGAGGAGATAGGTTACAAATAGCAATCCACTCTAGTACAAACACTGGTGAAGTGTGCACCCAATGGATGAAATTGCATGACGTGCATGGACATGCACATCCACAATCTTCTGCATCATAGAACACTCCATCCTCATCCTATTGGCCATGTGTTTTCTGACAATGTTCTTCATCCTGCACGCTCAGGCGTTGCAATGTACACCACCCTTTAAGCAGAAGCACCATGTATTCTCCTTGCTTTGCATTTTCACTGCACGGGAATTACTAGGTAGCTCTTTTGAACCTGCAACACACGTACAAAACAAAGGCATGTGGATCAGAAATACATGCTAGGATTTGGTACGTACACAAAGGCAAATCACAGAAGCACATAAACTGGACTATTTTCTTGCAATGCATGTGACAGATGGAAGTGCCTTTAGAGAGCACCTGTATCAGAAACAAAGTCAAGATCTAGTAACCCCATGTCTGGAACTAGCTCTTCGACCAAGGCACAATGACGTCACCTCTTCTGCCTAATGTCCCATGTCCATGTGACCGTCCAGGGTGATGCCATTGTCTAGGAGTACTGTGCATGCGTGGAAACTGGGGATGCAAAAATGTTAGTACGGACAAATTGCAGATTCGGCAGTTCACCTTCTGCAGCTCTTGCTGATTCTAGTGATGGTTTCCGAGAGGTTTCCCCTGTGGACGACCTCGTAGTCGCATACTGAGATGCAGTTGTGGTGCATGGCCTTGCCTGGTACATTCACCCACATCTTCTCCTGCCCATTTTTCATAAGCTTATCATGGACCATCATCAGTGAGTGGTGAAAAGAAACGATGGAAGGGAAAGAGTTTACGGGCCTCCAAGATGCAAGCATTCATCGACTCTGTCATATTGCTCATGATGTACCCTTCACATCTTGCCTGTTCGTGAAAACACAACCAGCTGTGTAATGGGATCCCGCCCATGTCACCACAACCAAATCATGTGGCCTTGTTTTTCTTCCTGAGCTCCATGCCCAGCTTGTCCTACTCTTAGGGCTCATATGCGGATGTTCTCTTTGATGGGGTAGGCACAGTACTTGTACCATGTCCGGGGCAGTAACTTGTGCATGGATGCCAAGAGACCTGCGTCTTGGTCACAGATGATGGCATTTCCAGCTTTGTGTTAAGTCAAAAACACGTTCTCCAGCTCTTACAGGAACTACCCCCTGTTGCCCTAGTCTGCTTGGTTGACAATCATGTGTACTATGTGCACATTGTGAAAAAGTGCCCCTGCCATGGATGCCGTTTGCTGTTGTCCTAGTTCTACCACTACAGAGTGGTTGGATGTCTGGTCTGAATTCAGATTTGGACTTCCTGGATTTTTTCATGTGATTTAGAGATTTCATTTGCTTGATTTGGTAGAGAATTCAGAAAGTTAGCCCAATCCAAAGTTTGGGTCGGAGGACGGTGGAATCTGGGTGTCCGTCATTGGTGATGGGATAACTCCACCACCAGTGGTCCGAGTTCGACTTCAATGTGCTCCAGATGCATATAGGCCATGAAGGAAGGGATCCTGTATCGGAGCAAGCCTCCCCCCCACGTTGGAGGGCCAGGAAGGGTGTTTTGACAGGCGACCCTCGAAGCGCCTCCCGTCACTCCCGTTTGTCCAAACAGCCTCCAGAGTACGGGTCTCATTCGATGGAAACATGCTGGTCTTCACCATTACACCTGGTCACCGGTGTACATCATCTTTCAGAATAGCATTTCCAGGCTGGTGTTCAATGTAATTGTCGAAATTGAACCCGAGAAAATCCATCCATCCAGTTTCTCAATGATTCAGTTGTTTCTGAGAATTGAGATATTTTTTTGGTATGGCAGTCGGTGGGAACAACGCCTCTTCAACATTTCAGATTGTACTGCTACGTCTTGAATACGTCCACAATGGTAAGAATAGCTTCTTTGTGCACTGCATAGTCCACTTCCATACCGCATAGCTTTCTTGACATACGTGGCCGATTCTCCACCACCATTGTCTTGGAGGAGAACAGCTTTGATTGTTCAATCAGATGCTTCGATGGCCATGATGCAGTTCACTGTTGGATCCGCCGATCACAAAGCTGGCGTTAAGGTCAGAGATCACTTTTCACATGGTTGAACTCTTCTTCTTTGATATCTCTCCAACTCCTCTCTGTATCTCTCAGAGTGCAATCAGAGAAAGGTATGGACACTCAAGTGTAGTATTTTACAAGTTGATGGTAGTTTTTGCAGAACCCCAAGAATACCTGGAAACCCAAACATTGGTGGGTATTGGCCAATCAGCGGCCACTTCCACTTTCTTTGGTTCTGTAGTGATCTGTCCGCCACCGATGTGACCCAAAAGAAACTTGATTGACAGGTGACTAAGGTCACTTCATAGAATTCCTCTAGTTAGAGAATCTTGCCAAATCTTTGGAGATTTCCACCATGCTCCTCCAGCATGCGGCTGTACACCAGGATTTCATCGAGATATAAGAAAGCGAAGTCATCAAGGTTCAGCCAAACCTTTTGTTCATGGCCGCCATAAATGTTGCTGGAAAAACTTTCATTCCAAATGGAATGATCATGAACTTGAAGTGCCTGTATCGGATGCAGAACAACATGTTTTTGATGCTCTTCTCACATATGAGGACTGGTGAAAGCCGCTCCATAAGTAAATTCTGGTGAAAATTCTCACTCCTTGGAGCTGGCCAAAGCTTTTGTCTGCTCATGGGAGGAGGTGTTGCTTTTCTATGGAGTTTTATTTTAATACTTTGTATTCCACACACATCCACATCTCACCGGTTTTCTTTTTGACAAAATGTACAGGTGTGGTGCATGGTGACGTAGATGGCCTGGTGATCCCCTAACCGAGCATCTTGTCCAGCTGCTTTTCTAGCTTGTTCAGCTTGTAGTCACTTATCCAATAGGTTCCTTTGACCGTCGGTCTGCTACCAAGCTTCACGTTTTTATGATGATGAACATTGTGTTGCAGAGATCATTCCCAGGGTAGTTTGTCAGGGAAAACTCCTTTAAACTCCTTGACAATTGGTACAAACTCCTCTGGAACAGTGAAATTCTTATGTGGCAGGGACAATGCGGCTGTTGTTATTGTTTTTGCTTCTGCAACCTCTTTTTCTTCCACTGGTTTCAGGTGGAGTAGCCATGCTTAAGCTCCGCGTTGCCCCCATTTGCAGGATTATCACCATGTCGCCACTGCATTTTCAGCTCCAAGGAATCATCTCTATGATGCCCCAACTTAATAGAATGTTATCATTGTGTTGTCCCAATTTCAATGTTTTTTGGGATAGATGAATGGTATTATCTTGGCATTCACATGCTTTGCAGACACTATTCATTTGATGATCTGCACATTACTACACATTTGACGTACATGAGTCCCTAAACTCTGTACATTGTCATTTTTTCCCTTACATTCATGGCCCACCACGCTTCGACCTCTATATTTTCATGCCAAATGGCCAAGACATTTAGGGCACCTACTCATACCTCTGGTCATTCAATCCATAAGGTTCTTACATGTTCAAATGTTTTTCAGGAGTGTTGGCAGAACTATTGTGAACTGTGTCGTCCTTTCAATACCGTTTGGTTGACTTGTGCACAGATTTTGACTTATTCAAAGGCGCACAAGGCTTTTTTTTTCCTCCTGACTACTTGACAGCTACCTGAAGCAGCCATTCATGGCACAATGTTGTACGTGTTGCTGGACACAAGCGACCAAGATCCTAAATGTGCCCCATTCTTGTTTCCCCTATTGTATGTATGTTCTCAGGAGTTCCAGAGATTTCATCAAACTAAATGTATTGCTTATTGAAAACTATTTGACTGTCCCAATTTCTTGAGTCGTCTTGCGCTTCTCTTCTTCTATCTATGAATCATACACGTTACGCTGAGTGTGACACTTGGTATCAGAGTTAACTGATGCTGGAGGGATAGCCAATGATTTTAATCCAAGGCAACAACCTCGCACAAGTTTTCAATGCATCTTCTCCTTCTATGATATTGCAGACCTTGTGACGATGGTGGTTAACAGAGCTGGCACACCCGGTGATGAGCAGTAGCAACCGGTAAATAGTTTGGCGATGGAGGATCAGTAGCATGCATTCCACAATGCTCTTCAGGAAAAACAGATAGCAGCAGTAGGCTTGTGGCCAATGGCACAAGTCCAACGACTATGACAGCCATTTGGATGATGGACCCCTTGGGCTCGGTGAACCCGTAACCCCTCCCATTGCCAGTTGGGATGACACCTGACACTAGGGAAGGAGGCACCGGCTGAAAGGCCCACACCAATGAACACCTGCATTAGAAACTTTCAGGACCTGAGAGCCTTAACAAGCATTTTCTCCTACAACTTATCACATCCATGGAAGAGCTTCAGAATGCACGCTCAAGGAAAACATTATTCAATGAAAGAAACAACCAACACTCGAGTGCACACCAAATGCACCCTACACTTTTGGAATTGTTCAAGTTTAAAAACTTGAATCGACCCACGGTTTGAATGCGGCTCACTTAGAGGTGTACTTCACTGCTGATGGGATCAATAAAAACCAAGATAAACGTTGACCTTGCAACTTTGCTTAGCGCGACACAGCATTAAGTTGGTCGACCGATCATACCATCCAACAGTGGTAAGAGACCGGCGGGGTTGGCTCAATGGATCACACAATTTCTCTGACATTGTCAACCGCAGGCGTCCTACCTCTTGAGCAGTTAAATGTGACGTGAAAAGACTCTTTGACTCCTCCAAAGAGCTTGATTGGCTTCACGTGCACTATCCTTGTCTGCTTTGAAAAGTAGAATGAAAAATTGGGTGCACGGTACAAGCTTCATATCTTGTGCCAGCTGTCCAACAAGTCATAGTACATACGGTGTTTCCACAAAATCATCACCGAGAGTGAAATCACCCTCCAAAAAGCTTTTTCTCATGAAAACGGACAACAAAGTGAAATTCAGTGAGTCAAAATATTTGGCATCCAAGATGACCTTGTGCAAAAACAATTATAGCAGTTGATTCCATCAACAACGTTGACTACAACACTTACGTACAGGAATCCAATGGATGGCCATCCCAAATCCATACCCATATTGTGGCAGATGAAAGCAAAAAACAACAGAAGCTGGGTCATATCTTGTGCAACTGCTCACAAAGGCAACACCCGGCAAAACAAGAAGGAAATGACAGAGGGAAAAAAGTAGTGCGGAAACAACAAAAGACGAGAGTAGAAGGTGAACCTCTTATCTGGTTGGAAAAAATAACGCCGACCCATCACCCATTTTAACGGCTCTGAAGTTTGTAGATGATGGTTCCTGAGACCATAAATTCATGCATTTTGTATGAGGATGGAAAACCAACGATACTGCTACGAGTACAACCAAGAGGATGCAGAAGTCACAAAAGGTACCGGCAATATCGGATGGAGGAATCTCTCAAAGCTTTTAAAGAAAAAAGATGATTAAAAAAATGGGTTTGCAAACCGAGCCAGGGGTGCCTGACGGAAAAACGGCGGACACACAACAGCACAATCTTCGGCTTCACAAACTACACCGATGGCAAATTGTAGAAACTTAAGCAAGTAACGGTCTGTAGAAAGTATAAGTGCGGTGTTTGGTGACTTTCATCACTTATAACAAAAATTAATGCAATATGGATGAGTGTATAATACAAGGCATTGAACGACTGCACCCAAAAAAACCACTACCCCCTTGCATAAGCAGACAAACAGTTTGGCTAATTCCGAGGAGCAAGAAATCTTTAAAAAAAAATCGACCTATAGATGGGCTACCACCCAATCCATGTATCCAATAAAGACATCAAGAAGGCCACTGTACACACTCCATATGGGAACTTTGAGTTCAACATCATACCTTTTTCTACTCACAAGTTCCCCAGTAACATTTATCATGATCATAAACAACATACTTTGGCTGTACCTTGACGAATTATTTAACTGTCATACATCTCAATAATCCGCGTGTACAATCGCACACCAAATAGCATGGTGGAATTCCCCAAAGCAGTCTTGAGATTTCACAAAATAGAAAACCTATGAAAAAATCTCGGTGTGGATTTGTTTCCTGTTCGATCAAGTTTTTTGGGCACATCATTGACGGTGGACGGATCACGATGGACCCAAATGACTTCGAGGTGGTTGCTGATTGGCTGATGCCTAATAAAGCTTGGGGTGTTCAGGTGTTTTGCGAAATCAACAATTTCTACCATCCATTGGTGAAAGATTCTGCTTGACTTTCAAGGCCCCTCTCTGATCTCACTCCTAAAATCGTTCAGAGGAGTATGGGAGATAGAAGAAAAGAAATGTTTAACTCTTTCAGAACGCTCTGACGAATGTTTACCTTGGGATTTGTTGTAATACCTTTACAATAGTGATGGTACCGTGGTCCAAATTGATACAACACTGATGTGGATGAGGGGGGGCAACAGGAATCTACCTAGCACCCTGCTTTGGCACGGGGAACAATCTGACAGCATGGGTATGCAACTTGCACACGACCAACATTTCGAACCTCGGATTTTCTTTTGTTTTTTCTTTTTAATACATGGTCCTGCACTCCTCATGCGGATGTTAGTCAATTAAGCTATGTAATGTTTCCATGCATGCATGTTATCTGCCAGGCAGTTCCAAGGTGGACCCTCCTATTACAGGACTGGATTATGGTGCTCCCACATCACACTTTGTGAATAAGGCTGCAGTTTACACATAACAGACCAACCTCATAGACTGTCTGAGAATGATATTGGACACCTCCTCTCCTCTAACTGTAATGTCGTTGTGGTGTCAATGACAACCTCCACTCCTCTGTGGGAAAATGACTGAGGAATTCACGATATCAAGTGCACAATCACAGAAAGACGGTCCTTACCTGTCGGGTGGAGAAATCTGGACTTGACCCAAGCCAGTTGCTATGGCCGCTGGTACACATGGCTCACGGGCCACATACTCGCAAGGAACACCATCTAGTGATCCTACATCAGGCATCTTGGATGCCTTCGATGCCAGCCTCTGGAATCCTCCTTGCTGCCACTGTCTCATTGGATACTTTCTCACAAAAGAGTTGTCGCTCCAAGTCGAGAAATAGCTGACCACGCAAAAAAAGCTGGATTTTGTTTTACAGCTGTGCCAAAATCAGCTCACGCACACCTGACATGAATTGAGGGCAATTCAGGGAGTCAAGCGACAACATCAAGAGATGACCCTATCCACCTCCAATCACACAAGATGCTTTGAGTTTTGGACGTGCAGCCCTGCCTCCCGTTGGATGGAAAGCACACGATTCCAACCTCTGTAAGGGCATGTGCAAGAGTCGGGAACTACTGATATCCCTGTTTCATGAAATAAACTGTGGGAGAAGAGGCAGCACAAAGAGGATGGAGCAGCTTCCAGGTAAAAACTGCTCTAAGACAGTGACGATGATGAGAAGTAGCATGAGCGGGAGTAGAAGCAACAACAGGGGCAGCATGCTTCCCGTCCCACTCCATCTACCCATCTGGAAGGGCAAGTGCCTCAGTTCAACATCAGCTGGCCGTCCTCTTTTAGAAAGAACATACTGGACCAGAATGTAGAGTGCAATGCAAAAAAGAATTTCCAGCTCTTGATCCTCAAGCTGATGGCCATCTTCGCCCTCACGATTTCATTCTGCAAAGAGCCGTGTATCATAGACGCCGTGTAAGCAGCACGCGAGCACTACTAGTTTTTGCCTCCTGACCAGGACTACAGTTTTCAAGGAACTACTGTCTGTCAATGCGTCGAATAGCAACGGTCTAGAAAACGGGTCCCGACATGGGAGGCCGCGAACCGCTCTTGATATTTCAACCAAGATAACATATCACTCTCGAACGACGGATCCACACTTCAGGTTTGTTCAGTTTGCAACCTCGCGAAGTCCGCATGAAGGTCTTTAGTGTCTACCCTTGGTTGGACACTCCGTGAAGAGTCTCAAAGGCAAGATCTGTAAATGGATGCATGCAGGGCATAGGCTTTTATACCTGTAGAGAATTGCTAATGCTTCTGCTCATAGTGGCTCCACAGGAACCAACCTCAGCCTACGGTCCTACTTGGCGCGTCCTAAGACCGCCAAGTGTCATCCTCAAGCCAGGCTCTAGTAAGCTTCCTAGAAGCTTCCTATCCCATTTTGGGCCACAAAGAAAAACACGGCCGTCACGGGATATGAGCCTGTGACCCATGAGCTCCGGCGCCTGTCCCAACTAGGCCACAATGTTGTGTTTCCTATGATGATTTCCAGGAGACATACCCATTATGGGCAGTGCATTCCTGGCCTATCTCAGAACAGACCAAGGGGACGTACTCCATAGAGCAGTGCATGCCTTGACTTTCTGTGCAACCAGCCAGCTAGCCAGTAGACTAGGTGCATACCATTTCAAGAAATCTCGCCCTTGCACCTCTGCCCATGTGTCTCTCACTGAGCTCCATCGATGCCTTAGGGCTCACCCTTCCTCTGCCGTACTCCTCATGCCGAATCCACAAATTCCTGCATTGTGCAAGTCGCTCTCCAGCGGCTTGGTCATGCAGTCAGCAAGCATGCGCTTGCCTCCATTGTGCTGCAAGTCGACCACGTTCTTCATGACCAGGTCACGTGAGTAGTGGTAGCGTATGTCGATGTGCTTCGTTCGCCGGGAGATGATCTCATCTTCAGCCATCGAGATGGCGCTCATATTTTCCACATGTACAACCGTAGCATCCTTCTGTGGCACTATCATTTCGCCAAGCAGGCTGGGCAGCCACTGAGTCTCCTTGCACAACTCAGACAGAGCAACGCACTCTGCCTCAGCCGTGGACACGGAAACACAATCCTACATCCTACTGGCCCCATGAGACTGCAGCGCCATTCAAGATGCACACGTATCCAGAGGTGGATTTCCGGTCGTCGATGTTTCCTCCCCAGTCGGCGTTGGTGTAGCACTTCAGGCGGACGGGTCCCTACCTTGTTGGCCTCCAAGGACGAGGCCCATGTGACGTGTCTTCTCTAGGTAGTGCAAGATGCGCTTGACTGCCTGCCAACGTTGTGGCCCTGGATTGGCCATAAACCTGCTCACTTGTCCTACAGCATAGCAGATGTCTGGATGAGTACCTACCATGGCGTACATGATGCTACCCATGGCGGACTGGTAAGGGATTTCTTGCATCTCCCTTTGTTGTGCTTCATTGCTTGGCGACATTGAGGCCTTCAGTTTTGCATTGGTCGTCATTGGGGTGCTGACAGGTTTGCGGTCTTCCATTTGATAGTGCTTTTGTACCTTACCGATGTATTTGGTTTGGTTGAGTTCGATGGTTCCTACCGATTGGTTGCGGTGGATGGCCATCCCGAGGTTGTCCTCGAGAGGACCCATGTCCTTCATTTTGAACCTTTTGGTGGGGCCAGAATTCAGCTCATCTAGCAGCTCAACCGAAGAAGAGCGGATGATCAGATCATCCACATACAATGCAACGAGCATCAGCCCACTCCCATCATTGCGCGCGTACATGCTCGGATCATTTTGGCAATGTGCAAAGGAGAGACCGGTCATGAAACTGCCCATCTCTTTGTACCATATCCTTGGGGCATGTTTCAGCCTGTAGAGCGCTTTCACCAAATTGCACACCTTGCGCTCGGGAGCTTTCACTCCTTCGGGCACCTCCATCAACACTTCCTTGTCGAGCTTCCCATAGAGGAAAGTTGTCGTGACGTCCATCTGGTGTATCTCCAGGTTCTTTGCCGCTGCAACGGCAAGGAGAGAGCGAATGGAGGTAAAGGTCAGGACAGGCCCAAAATTCTTGTCGTTCTCAGAGTCCGGGCGTTGAGAGAACCTGTTTGCCACCACCCTCACCTTGAACTTTTCAATTTTGCCGTCTTGATTCTTCTTCACTCGAAGGACCCACTTGGATCCCACCACGTGGGCCTTGTCGGGTCTATCCACCAGCACCCACGTGCCGTTCTTGTCAAGGGACGCAAACTCACAATCCACTGCCTCCTTCCACTTGGCCGCATCTGGGCCATTCATCGCCTCGACCAATGTGGATGGATCTTCCTAAGCCATGCACGACCAGCTAAAGCCAGTCCAATTGTCCTCATACCGCAAAGGTGTTTTTTTTGTGGCAAACTACGTCGGGGTGCTGGTGCGGCTTCTTGCTGGTGGTATGTCGTTGTCGTCGTCGTTGTCAGAAGAGTCGTCAGACTCCAAGTCAGACTCGGAAGCCCCGGATGCCTCGCTATCCGCGTCCATGTCAGATGCTACGTCATCCTCTGCAGCTGCTCTCCCATTCCCACCACCTGCTGGGAGAGCAAGCCAGTTGTTGGGTGCTTGGTCTCCAGACTCAAGCAACACTATCCAATCTTCCGCCTTGGGAGCGAGGATCGGGTCTAGCAGCTCTCCCTTTCCAAGGGTGCGTTTGTCAAACACCACGTCACGGCTCCTTGCGAGCTTGCCTGCAGCCTGGTCCTAAAGCCGATAGGCTTTGTACGACGTATCGTACCCAACCATGACGCACTTTTTGGAACGTGCGCCTAGTTTGCCTCCACCTTCTCCCGACTGGATCTTCACCCATGAAGTTGACCCGAACATCTTCAGATGAGAGGCGTTGGGTTTCTTTCTCGGTTATGCTTCTTGTGGGGTCTTCAGTTGCTTGTCCTTCTCCTTTCCACACTTCCGCAAGGCGGTTTCTGGTGTGAGGTTCAAGAGGTAGCAGGCCGTTGTTGCAGCTTCAGGCCAAAAGCGAGGTGGGAGCTTGGCGTCGAAGAGCATGCTTCGTACCATGCCAAGTAGGGTCTGGTTCATCCTCTCAGTCACGCCATTGCTTTGGGGGTTGTAGGAGGTGGTTTGCTTGTGGTAGATCCCATGATGCTTGAGCCAAGGCTTGCATGCCTCCTACTCACCCCCGTTGTCACTTCGGAGCGTCTTCACCTTCTTGGATGTTTGCCACTCTACCATGGTGACGAGCTCCAAGATCTTCTCCTTGACCTCTCCCTTTGTTTTGAGGAAGTAGATCCACAACTTGCGGCTGTGGTCGTCAATGAAGGTTATGAAGTACTTGCTTCCTCCGTTAGACATCGTGTGAAAGGGTCCGCACACATCAGTATGGATCAGGTCCAAGACATTCTCCGCTCGTTGACCTCCTCTCCCAAACGGCTTCTTCTTTGCCTTTGCTTGGAGACATGGTTCACACAACGTACACCCTTCTCCATGCTTCATGGTGAACCCTTCCATTCTGTGGACTACCTCTTGCTCCTACATCTTTTGCAACGTGCTGTTAGCCAAGTGGCCAAATCTCTGGTGTCACAGCATAGTGTCAGTGTCCTTGGTTGATGTGGCAGCCGCAGCGGTCCCCGGCGGTGCATCCTTTGTCTTCGGTGCCACTGTCTTGGTGGCACATGCCAGTCCCTCATCCGATGCCTTGGTGACTTTGGTATAAAGCACGTAGAGGCCTTCGACTCTTGAGCAGAGCATTAGCAACAAAATGACATGCGTGCAGTGTGACATACTCATGTAACAAGTCGTTAGCAGAGAATTCTGGACTAACATGCCTGGAAATAGCACACAGGGGTCATGCTATGTTGGTGGACCAACAATTGTTCAGGTGGCCCAGTACAAATTCCACTTTCATCGTTGCACCTTTTTCTACATTTCTCCCTCTCTTCTCATCCAGTTCTCACCTCCATTCCAACCTGGGCTCTGCGCCACCGAGTGCCCACATAATCGGCTCCAAAAGGCCCTTGTGATGGTGCACTTGTGGCCAAAACACTCTACATCTCACAATGCTACAAAACTGCTTCTTGCAGGCCTTGTACCCGCTGTCCCTCTTGCTACTTAGCTACTTCCACAAGTCAAAGTTCACCAACATCTCCAAGTTTTCTTTCTGTTCCAACATTTTCTCAGCCATGGTGAACATAAAAGCAAAGCGGGTGTCACATGGGGGGACAAGAACCATCCTATTGGACCTGACCTTCAGCCATGAGCAGGGTATCTCATTACTCCTGAAGAACGCGACAACTATCTCACACATTGCAATAACTCCAGATCCAAATGCACACTTTGTAACATCCTTCATCACCAGTCAGTATTGTGAGGACAACAGCCCTTCCAGGTCATCAAAGGCTAGATTGTTTGTTCTAGTATTGTCGCGGGTGACAGAAACCATCTTTGACAGACCCACATCTAAGATGGCTGACTCAACCGATGCTGGTTGTGTCATCAGCGTCCCTAGTCATGTTGTGAGCGTCTCTGATGAAAATTTGTATTCTTCCCTGTGTGTTGACCGCCATTGCGCTGTACACTGGGTGGATCTGCTGGCTACTCCATTCATCCACGGCAAGAATGATCCCATAGGTGTCCCATGCATGCATGAGTGGGATGTCCAGCTCTGCTAGATCTCTATCTGAGCTGACAGTGTTGAATGGTATGCACCTTGTCTACTGGCTAGCTGGTTGGTTGCACGGAAAGACAAGGCATGCACTGCTCTATGGAGTACGTCCCCTTGGTCTGTTCTGAGATAGGCCAGGAATGCACGGCCCATCATGGGTATGTTCCCTGGAGATCATCATACAAAACACAACATTGTGGCCTAGTTGGGACAGGCGCCGGAGCTCATGGGTCGCGGGCTAAAATCCCGTGACGACCGCATTTTTCATTGTGGCCCAAAATGGGACAAGAAAATTCTAGGAAGCTTACTATATCCTGACTTGATGACACTTGGCGGTCTTAGGACGCGCCAAGTAGGACTGTAGGCTGAGGTTGGTTCCTGTGGAGCCACTATGAGCAGAAGCATTAGCAATGCTCTGCAAGTATAAAAGCATGTGCCCTGCATGCATCCATTTACAGATCTTGCCTTTGAGACTCTTCACGGAGTGTCCAACCAAGGGTAGACACTAAACACCTTCATGTGGATTTTGTGAGGTTGCAAACTGAACAAACCTAAAGTGTGGATCCGTCGTTCGAGAGTGATATGTTATCTTGGTTGAAATATCAAGAGCGGTTGGCGGCCTCCCATGTCGTGACCCGTTTTCTAAACCGTTGATATCCGGCACATTGACAAAGGGTTATGGGCCCACACTTCTGGTTCTAAGGCACGCTTCCAAGACCGACTCGCATGTGGTCTTGCAGGGCGCACAGTTACAACAGGTACACGAAGATAGGACGGCTCCAATCTACTCCATTGGCTCCATCGGCTTCTTCAGGTAGGGTGTGCGCACTTGGCAGACTAGGAGATGAGGAATAGCTCTGTCCATGTTGGATAAGACCCTCGAGCCCCAACGGGATAGAGCTCTACTCCTTTAGAAGGTGGTACAACCCCGAGTCTGTTTTTCTCACGATGGCACCATTGCCTTAGGCGATCATCGACAGGAGGGGCATGCAATGGAACCAGTTGCACCTTTGACAACACTCGCAATCAGCAGCCTCATCAGCCTCATCAGCCTCAACGAAGCAGAGTAGCAGTGAAGCAGAGAAGACAAGCAACTACAGGAAATGGCGGATCGGACTCAAGCCTGCCTTGAGATGAGTATGTCCAAATTCACGGGGAAAGGTTTTCCCTTGTGGAAATTGCAGTTTGAGATTTTCATGAACATGTGTGGCTACCTCAACATCCTAAAAGGGCCCAAGATAGCACCCACCGATGCGACAGTGACCACGTATGCGGCTGACATTGCAGCATGGAAGATGAAGAACAACATGGCTCTCGCCATACTTGTGACATCCATCAACGAGACTCAACACTCCCACATCACAGGATGCACGTTGGTTGCCGAGGCCTACGCAAAACTCTCACGCGTGCATCAATCAAATTCCCTAGCAAACTCACTCTTCATCTTCCAAAGGTTGATGTTGATGAGGGTGAGCAAAGGAGAATCGATACCCGCATTTTTGTAGTCGTTCGACAACGTGCTGCAAGAGGTCCAGCAAATGGAATGGAATCTTGACTCCAACATGCATGCCATGATCCTTCTAATGGCGCTGCCGGAAAGCTAGGGATCCTTGATCACCGTATTTGGCGTTTGGAAGGAGGCAGATCTGACGTATGAGGCCGTTGCCAAACACATCCGCAACGAGTTCATGCGATGCAATTTCAGTGAGGCAAACATCTAAGCCTATGCCTCTCGCTTTGGTGGACAAAGTGCAAGCTCTCGCTCCAGTCAAGGCAACAGCGGAAGTGGTGGCGGTGGAGGGAAAGGCAATGGTGGCGGGAAGAGTTCCAAGAAGCCCGGCAATTGTCACAACTGTGGCAAGGCTGGGCACTGGGCTAGGGACTGCCGTAGTCCTAGGAAAGAAGGCGGGAATAATTGTAGGAAGGAGAAGAAGGAGCGCACCAACATGATGGCTGAAGGGTTGCCCATGAAGGGGGCAGCCCTCCTAAGGCCTGGGGCATTCGCCCTTGACTCGGGCACCAACCACTACTCAAAAAAAGAGAAGGGTGGATTTGTCGCCATGGCCGAATCTGACATGCATATCAAGTGTGCAAACGGCAGCGTCGTCCAACCCATGGGCGAAGGGGACAAGGTGATCACGTTCAATGTGAACCGTGCGGAGAAGGTGGTCAACCTTCAAAAGGTGGTGTACATTCCCTCATTCGCAGCGAACTTCTGTCGATCTCACAAATCACCGACAACAACATGACAGTGGTGTTCACCAACAAGGAAGTCGTGGCCCTAACAAATGAGGAAATCAAAACTTTGTATACCAAAGACGACCTCATGGTCTTTAATCACATAGAATTCCATGGAAGTCATTGGTGCTGCATAAATCAGGTCAACACAATGAGTGCAATTGAGTGGCATGTCAAGTTTTCTTTCTACCTTCTATGTGTCTGTAACCTTGCCTTATGAATCTTGTCTCAGCATTTCTTGTCCTCTGAACATGTGAGAAAATTCTCCGTCCAAGAGCTCATGCACACTGCTAGGAGGAACCACCTGCTTGTGTCAAAACAGGAGCTGCTTGTGACGTGCAATGTGAGGCTCCGCAAACATCATGGCCACAATGGAAGACGTGAATAAAAGAAGTTCATGAGGGCTGTGGACGCAGAGGATGGGGATGCAAGTGAGCAGGATAGGGACATATTGGAAGGGGGAGATGAGGTGGAGCAGATTGAGGGTGACAGTGATCAGAACAATGGTAACAAGTGAAAAGAGGAGGAGGAGGAGGAGGAGGAGGAGGAGGAGGAAGAGTCCGCATGTAATGATCAGGTTGTGTTGGTGGAGGTGTACCCCATGCCCTTGTCTGCTTTGATGGAGGGTGGGGCATGTCCCGGGCCTGACACATGCCAATCTTATTCACATGCATTAGAAAAATTCAGCAGCCTCCATATGAGTGCCTATGTAGAAAGATGGTGGAAGTGGCGGTTGTGAGGGGAGGGCAGAGAGGGGTGCTGAAGTTGAACCCAAGTGAAAGTGCAAGATTACCTACAACAGCAGCTGGGTATAGCCATGGGACCAAGCATTCGGCACCAGCAACATAAACTGGCATTGCCGCTACTTGAAGTAGCCAGAAGCATCTAGCCAGTGACAAGAAGTAGCATGCCCACATCAGTTTGACCATGCTAGATCATGGTCCATTTCATGGACCATCAACTATTCTAAAATTGTTTGCTATCAAGTGTTTCCTATCATATTGTTACCATTAGCCTTGGCATTACGTTATTGGCACCATTAATGCTTGAGTGCAGGGGTAAATGAATGATTAATGTTTGGTGCAATGAGTAATGCTTTTGTGTGATCGTGAATGCTAAGGTGCAGTGATGAATGCTTACGAGCAATGCTCAATGCCTAAGTACAATGTCCAAAAGGTGCAGAAGTGCTCTGCAGCACTAATCCAAAAAGGCTTGTTTAGAACATGATGATGGACATGGAGTGACTGAAAATTCGTTTTCAGAAGTTATATGAATAGCTTTGTAAATGACTGAAAACAAAACTTCATGGAATTGGTTCAAAATGTGCATTCTACAGATGGATGGTGTTCCTCAGGAACACCATCCATCCAATACCCCCACATTGATGTGGCTTATCACTGCTATAATGCTGACCCATTCTCCACAACGATGAACCATTTTCCAAGCCCTCGGTGCCAGCCTTGTTATTGGGGGATCCAACAGTGAAATACATCATGGCCATTGACGTGTTTGATCAAGAAATTGGAGCCATCTTCTTCCATGAAAATGGTGGTGAAGAACAACAGTTCACGTATATGTCAAGAAAACTGCGTGGACTGGAACTGAACTATGTGATGTACAAACATAAGAAGATGTTGGTGGCCATGTACGCGTTCAAGACATGGAGGTGCTACCTGAAATATGAAGATACATCGAAATACGTCAAGACTCGACCAAATCTGAACCGCCAACAAAATTGATGGATGGTGTTCCTCAGGCTCAACTTCAACAATGGACTCGAGTACCTACCTGAAAAAAAAAAATCGGTGCATGCTCCAAGTTGTTGACCAGATCTAATGGTTGAGATTGGTACGTTGCTCTTTGAATGAGACATGTCTCTTGCAAGGTTGTTCAAGAAAGAATACGGAGAATTTGGCGGGTACAAGAACAAAACCAAAACTTGAGTTGATGACTCCTAGCAATGACGACTCACTTGCCAGGTTGTCCTGCACCCACGCGACAAGTTGCGTTGCATGCTATTGGAGGAATTCCATGAGAACCAGTCCAGGCGGGCACTTTGACATGGATTGAATGTCAATGCGCCGGATAGCAACGGTCTAGAAAACGGGTCCCGACATGGGAGGCCGCCAACCGCTCTTGGCATTGCAACCAAGATAACATATCACCCTCGAATGAGGGATCCACACTTTAGGTTCGTTTGGTTTGCAACCTCACGAAGTCCGCATGTTGGTCTTTAGTGTCTACCTTTGGTTGGACACTCTGTGAGGAGTCTCAAAGGCAAGAACTGTAAATGGATGCATGCAAGGTACAGGCTTTTATACTTGCAGAGCTTTGCTAAAGCTTCTGCTTGTAGTGGCTCCACTGGAGCCAACCTCATCCTACATTCCTACTTGGCGCGTCCTTAGACCGCCAAGTGTCATCCTCAAGGCAGGCTCTAGTAAGCTTCCTAGAAGCTTCCTGTCCCAGTTTTGGCCACAAAGAAAATTGCGGCCGTCGCGGGGTTTGAACCCGCGACCTCTGGTTTGAGACTCCGGTGCCTAATCAACCAAGCCAAAAAGGTATGGTTCCTATGATGAGCCACAGGGGACATACCCATTATGGGCAGTGCATTCCTGGCCCATCTCAGAACAGACCAAGGGGACATACTCCATAGAGCAGTGCATNCATTCCTACTTGGCGCGTCCTTAGACCGCCAAGTGTCATCCTCAAGGCAGGCTCTAGTAAGCTTCCTAGAAGCTTCCTGTCCCAGTTTTGGCCACAAAGAAAATTGCGGCCATCGCGGGGTTTGAACCCGCGACCTCTGGTTTGAGACTCCGGTGCCTAATCAACCAAGCCAAAAAGGTATGGTTCCTATGATGAGCCACAGGGGACATACCCATTATGGGCAGTGCATTCCTGGCCAGAACAGACCAAGGGGACATACTCCATAGAGCAGTGCATGCCTTGTCTGTATGTGTAGCTAGCCAGCTAGGCAGTGGACAAGGTGCACACTATTTCAACAAATCTCTCCCTTGCACCTCTGTCCATCTGTCCCTTGCTCGGCTCCATTAATGCCTTGGAGCTCACCCTTCCTTTGCCACACTCCTCATGCCAAATCCACGAATGCCTGCATAATGCAAGTCGCTGTCCAGCGGCTTGGTCATGCAGTCAGCAAACATGCTCTTTGTTCCGTAGTGCTACAAGTCCACCACGTTCTTCATGACCAGATCACGTGAGTAGTGGTAACGTATGTCGATGTGCTTCGTTCGCCGTGAGATGATCTCGTCTTCAGCCATCGAGATGGTGCTCATGTTCTCCACGTGTACGATCGTGGCATCTTTCTGTGGCACTGTCATTTCGCCAAGCAGGCTGCGGAGCCATTGAGTCTCCTTGCACACCTCAGACAAAGCAATGTACTCTGCCTCAGCCGTGGACAGGGAAACACAATCCTGCTTCCTACTAGCCCATGAGATGGCAGCGCCATTCAAGATACACACGTATCCAGAGGTGGATTTCCTGTCGTCGAGATTTCCTCCCCAGTCAGCGTCGGTGTAGCATTTCAGACGAAGGGGGTCTGTTCCTTCTTGGCCTCCAAGGACGAGGCCCATGTGACGTGTCTTCTTCAGGTAGCGCAAGATGCACTTGACTGCCTGCCAATGTTGTGGCCCAGGTTTGGCCACGAATCTTCTCACTTGTCCCACATCATAGCAGATTTTCCGGACGAGTCCCTACCATGGCATACATGATGCTACCCACGGCGGACTCGTAGGGGATGTCTTGCATCTCCCTTTGTTCTGCTTCGTTGCTTGGCGACATGGAGGCCTTCAGCTTTGTGTCGGTCGTCATTGGGGTGCTGACAGGTTTGCAGTCTTCCATGTGGTAGCGCTTCAGCACCTCACCAATGTACTTGGTTTGGTTGAGTTCGATGGTGCCTGCTACTCGGTTGCGGTGGATGGCAATCCCGAGGTAGTACTCGAGAGGACCCATGTCCTTCATCTTGAACCTTTTGCTGAGGTCAGACTTCAGCCCATCCAGCAGCTCGACCGAAGACGAGCAGATGATCAGATCATCCACGTACAGCGCAACCAGCATCAGCCCTCTCCCATCATCGCGCACGTACATGCTCGGGTCATTCTGGCAATACGCGAAGGAGAGGCCGGTCATGAAACCGTCCATCTCTTTGTACCACATCCTTGGAGCCTGTTTCAGCCCGTAGAGCGCTTTCACCAACTTGCACACCTTGCCCTTGGGAGCTTCGAATCCTTCGGGCACCTCCATCAGCACTTCCTTGTCAAGCTTCCCATAAAGGAAAGCTGTCCTGACGTCCATCTAGTGTATCTCCAAGTTCTTTGCGGCAGCAATGCCAAGGAGAGAGCGGATGGAGGCAAAGGTCACGACGGGCGCGAACGTCTCATCGTACTCGGAGCCCGGGTGTTGAGAGAACCCCTTAGCCACTACCCTTGCCTTGAACTTGTCGATGTTGCCGTCTTGCTTCTTCTTCACTCGGAGGACCCACTTGGATCCCACCACGTGGGCCTTGTCGGGTCTATCCACCAGCACCCACGTGCCGTTCT
>SZWC01005220.1:79364-138452 GCA_023375785.1 Penium margaritaceum
GAGCCAGTTGTCGGGTGCTTGGTCTCCGGACTCAAGCAACACTATCCACTCTCCCGCTTTGGGAGTGAGGGTCGGGTCCAGCAGCTCTCCCTTTCCAAGGGTGCGTTCGTCGAACACGACGTCGCGGCTCCTCACGAGCTTGCCTGCTGCCTGGTCCCAAAGCCGATAGGCTTTGTGTGACGTGTCGTACCCAACCATGATGCACTTCTTGGAGCGTGCATCGAGCTTGCCTCCACCTTCTCCCGACTGGATCTTCACCCATGTAGTTGACCCGAACACCTTCAGATGAGATGCGTTGGGTTTCTTTCCCGACCATGCTTCCTGTGGGGTCTTCAGCTGCTTGTCCTGCTCCTTTCCACGCTTCCACAAGGCGGTCGCTGGTGTGAGGTTCAAGAGGTAGCAAGCTGTTGTTGCTGCTTCAGCCCAAAAGCGAGGTGGGAGCTTGGCATCGAAGAGCATGCTTCGCACCATGCCGAGTAGGGTCTGGTTCATCCTCTCGGCAACGCCGTTGCTTTGGGGGTTGTAAGGGGTGGTTTTCTCGTGGCGGATGCCATGATGCTTGAGCCAAGGCTTGCATGCCTCATACTCACCCTCGTTGTCACTTTGGAGCGCCTTCACCTTCTTGGACGTTTGCCGCTCCACCATGGAGACGAACTCGAGGAGCTTCTCCTTGACCTCTCCCTTTGTTTTGAGGAAGTAGATCCACAACTTGCGGCTGTGGTCATCAATGAAGGTCAGGAAGTACTTGCTTCCTCCGTTAAACGGTGTGCGGAAGGGTCCACACACATCACTGTGTATCAGTTCCAAGACGTGCTCCGCTCGTTGACCTCCTCTCCCAAACGGCTTCTTCTTTGCCTTCGCTTGGAGGCATGGTTCACACAATGTACACCCTTTGCCATGCTTCATAGTGCACCCTTCCATTCCGCGGACTACCTCTTGCTCTTGCATCTTTTGCAGCGTGCTGTTGGCCACGTGGCCAAATCGCCGGTGCCACGGCTCAGCATCTGTGTCCTTGGTTGATGTCGCGGCCGCAGCGGTCGCCAATGGTGCATCTTTCGGCTCTGGTGCCACTGTCTTGGTGGCACATGTGAGTCCCTCATCCGATGCCTTGGTGACTTTGGTTTGAAGCACGTAGAGGCCGTCGACTCTTGGAACTTGAAGCATGAGGTCGTCTTTGGTGTGCAAATTCTGGATGTCCTCGTTTTTTTAGGGCCACCGCTTCCTTGTTGGTGAACACCACTGTCATGTTGTTGTCGGTGATTTGTGAGACGGACAGCAAGTTGGCTGCGAAGGAGGGCATATACACCACCTTTTGAAGGTTGACTGCTTTCTCCGCACCATTCACGTTGAACGTGATCACCTTGTCCCCTTCGCCCATGGCTTGGACGACGCCACCGTTTGCACACTTGATGCGCATGACAGATTGGGCCATGGAGACAAATCCACCCTTCTCTTTTGATGAGTGGTGGTTGGTGCCCGAGTCAAGGGCGAATGCCCCGGGCCTAAGGATCGCTGCGCCCTTCATGGGCAGCCCCCTAGCCATCATGTTGGTGAGATCCTTCTTCTCCTTTCCACCTTTGTTCCCGCCTTCTCTCTTGGGACTACGACAGTCCCTAGCCCAATGCCCAGCTTTGCCACAGTTGTGACAGTTGCCGGGCTTATTGGAACTCTTCCCGCCACCATTGCCTTTCCCTCCACTGCCACCGCTTCCGCTGTTGCCTTGACTGGAGCGAGAGCTTGCACTTTGTCCACCGAAGCGAGAGGCATAGGCTGAGATGTTTGCCTCGGCGCCACTGCGTCGCATGGACTCGTTGCGGACGTGTTCGGCGACAGCCTCGTACGTCAGATCTGCCTCCTTCCAACTGCCAAATACGGTGATCAAGGACCCCCAGCTTTCTGGCAGCGCCATTAGAAGGATCATGGCACGCATGTTGGAGTCGAGATTCCATTCCATTTGCTGGACCTCTTGCAGCACGTTGTCGAACGACTGCAAAAATGCGGGTATCGATTCTCCTTCGCTCACCCTCATCGACATCAACCGTTGGAAGATGAAGAGTCNTGCGGTTGCTCGTCTTCTCTGCTTCGCTGCTACTCTGCTTCGTTGAGGCCGATGAGGCTGATGAGGCTGCTGACTGCGACCGTTGTCAAAGGTGCAGTTGATTCCGTTGCATACCCCTCCCGCCGATGATCGCCTAAGGCGATGGTGCCGTCGTGAGAGAACGGACTCGGGGTCGTACCACCTTCTAAAAAGGGGTAGAGCTTAATCCCGTTGGGGCTCGAGGGTCTTGTCCAACATGGACAGAGCGATTCCTCGTCCCCTAGTCCGCCACGTGCGCGCACCCTACCTGAAGAAGCCGATGGAGCCGATGGAGCAGATGGAGCCGTCCGATGGTCGTGTCCCTGTTGTACCTGTGCGCCCTGCAAGACCACGCGCTAGTCGGTCTTGGAAGCGTGCCTTAGAACCAGAAGTGTGGGCCCATAACCCTTTGTCAATGCGCCGGATAGCAACGGTCTAGAAAACGGGTCCCGACATGGGAGGCCGCCAACCGCTCTTGGTATTGCAACCAAGATAACATATCACCCTCGAACGAGGGATTCACACTTCAGGTTCGTTTGGTTTGCAACCTCACGAAGTCCGCATGTTGGTCTTTAGTGTCTACCTTTGGTTGGACACTCTGTGAGGAGTCTCAAAGGCAAGAACTGTAAATGGATGCATGCAAGGTACAGGCTTTTATACTTGCAGAGCTTTGCTAAAGCTTCTGCTTGTAGTGGCTCCACTGGAGCCAACCTCATCCTACATTCCTACTTGGCACGTCCTTAGACCGCCAAGTGTCATCCTCAAGGCAGGCTCTAGTAAGCTTCCTAGAAGCTTCCTGTCCCAGTTTTGGCCACAAAGAAAATTGCGGTCATCGCGGGGTTTGAACCCGCGACCTCTGGTTTGAGACTCCGGTGCCTAATCAACCAAGCCAAAAAGGTATGGTTCCTATGATGAGCCACAGGGGACATACCCATTATGGGCAGTGCATTCCTGGCCAAAACAGACCAAGGGGACATACTCCATAGAGCAGTGCATGCCTTGTCTGTATGTGTAGCTAGCCAGCTAGGCAGTGGACAAGGTGCACACTATTTCAGCATTGAATACTCAAGAAACTTGAACACTAGTATAACTAGGGCAAGATTCAAATAAACATCGTAAAGTACTGCAAGACATGTGACGTATGGTAACACCATAAGTCAAGACAAACCAAACCCCTGGGTTTTCTTCATCCACTATCAATACTTGAATAACCACAATCTGATATCTCCACTGACTTTGTGACAGGTTTTTCCATCACGCTGGGGGGGGGGGGGTTGACAGAATACTTGTGGTATTCGACCAGTTCTTCAAGATGTTTTATTTCATCCCAATGACAGCCATGCTCAAGGCCGCCGGAACAGCGGGAATCTTCCTCAATGATTGTTTCTTCCTACACGGTTTTCCCTCCTTCGTCACCAGCAACAGAGATGGGAGGTTCACGAGAAGATTTTGGTGTGAGCTAATGATTTGCTTTGGCAGTCAGATCCAGCTGTCCACGGTGTTCCATATCCAGAGTGACGGGAAAACTGAGCGTACCTTTCAGACACTAAAACAACAACTCCAAACTCTGTGCAAGTCACATGGCATAGAGTAGTAAGCCAAACTTCTGACTGCTGATCTCACATACAACTCTGCAACATCTACTGTAAGTAAAAAAACTGCCCTCAAGGTGGTTAATGGCAAACTCGCCTTAACTATGACAATTTCACAAAGTTCAAGCAACATACCAGCAAGTAACATCCAACGGCAGGAATTCCAAAGCATCTGGGATGAGACTCGCTAGACGCTCTCAAAGAAAAACATGGTGATGAAGCAATTAGCCGACAAGCATTGGACGGAAAAAGGATTTTATGTCAATGAGAGCGTCTTACTAAGCCCAGCAAGCGTCTGCTTACGAGGAAAACAACATGCAAAGCTCAAACCTAAGTGGTTGGAGCCATTCACAATCAAGGAGATAAGGACACCTGTTCTCGCAAAATTCCAACTACTGGACAGCATGACTACCCATCCGATGTCACAGATCAGCAAAGTCAAACTCTACCGGGATACCAACAAGCACTTCCCTGGTACATGTGCCTCGGCCACCCTCCATCAAAGCAGACAAGGGCATGTTGTATACCATCAAAGATGTTTTGGAAAACTGCCACCGTGGAAAAGTCTCCAAGTACCTGGTCAAGTGGCATGATTATGACGCTTCACATAACACCTCAGAGTCCTACAAAAACCTCCGGGGCTTCAATCATCATAGTTACAGCTTCTTTAGATGGACTCAACCCACGTTTCACAATGCTCTGTGACGTCGCGGCTGAAAAGGGAGATTATGTTATGTCCAAGCTGTACATGAGTCCCTTGACTTCACACGTGGACATTTTTTTCCGTACGTTCATGGACCACCGTGCTTTGGCCTCCGGATTTCTATGTTGAACTGCCAATTAATGTCCTCCACCTGCTCCGACCTCCGTTGCTCCATCCTAGAAGCTTCTTGCATTTTTTATGACTTTTGAGAAGCATCAATAGAAGTACCACCACCCGTATGGACATTTTCATAGCATTCGATCCGACCTCCTTACAACATTAGACATTCATAAAGACGCTCCATGATATTCTCAAAACTCCCCAAGTAGTTGAAAGAGTTTCTCAAAGCAGCTGCTCACAAAAAGGCATTACATTTTTTGCTCAACTCAAGCATCCATGACCCCAATTCTGCCTCATCCTTGTTTTTTCTATTGCATGTATGCCCTTGGCAGCTCCAACCCTTGTCAATGAAGGACAATTTCTTCTCATTTCAAATAATCCCAATTTCTTGAACTGTCTTTGGATCCACACCTTCTCCCTGTGAACCATCCATGTTCCGCTCAATGTGACTAGCGTACAAGAGCTAGAGGGGCAGCCGACAGTTTGAATCCAAGGAAACAACCTCGCAAGTATTTCTAGTGCATCTCCGCCATCTAGAAGATTACAGACCTTGTGTCAATGGCGTTGAACCAAGCGAGCAAAACTGGCAACAAGCAGCAAGAGCCAGCAAGTAATTTGGTTGAAGAGGATCAGCAGCACACAGTCCATGACAATATCCATGCAGACTAGGCAGCGCCGGCAGGTTTTGCAGAAAACTTCAAAACTCCGACCACTACAATGGACAGTCCGGTGATGGACCTCTCGGGCTCGGTGGACCCATCACCTCTGTCATTTTCAGTTGTGGTGACACCTTCCAAAAATCGGAAGGGACACCGGCCAACAAGCTTGCAGCAACAAACACCTGTACCAAAATCAGTCAGGACTCAAGAGCTAATGTAACCATCTTCTCCTTCAATTCACAGCAGCCACAGAGGAGCTTCTGAAAGCATGTGCAAGGGAAGCCATGCTCACTGAGATGAAAAAAAAAATGAGTGATCTCCAAACCTGGCTGGCACTTCCAGAGTCGTTTGGTCCCACAAACACAAAGTAACGTACGATTCCAATGTGGATCCCTTAGAGGAGAAACTCAACACTCCTAAGGTCAATAACACTTGAAAGAAGGTGAACCTCATGATTTGCAACAAGGCGTGAAGTTGGTGGTCCGATCCAAAGACCATTAGTTTCAGTAGATGATCTATATATTCATTCGAGAGACCAGAGGAGATGGATGAATGGCTCACGCGACCGCCTTCACATCATCCGCCACAGGCATCCTAAATTTTCAGTAGATATATCTGAATTGGTAAGAATGTTTTACTCCAACAGACAACTGGATTAAACTCATGTTCACCATCCTCGCCTGCTTTGAAAAGAAGAACAAAATTCAACTGCACAATACAAGCTTCAACCCTTGTGTCGGCAGTCCAGCATGACGGATTAGACATGGCGTTGCCGTGAATTCATCATGGGGAGTGACATCGTCCCCAAAAGACTCTGTTTTCACTGCAATTGTCTGAAGTGTAACGTTCAGTAGGCAATCAAAATAATCAACATACAAGATGACCTTCCGCAAATGATCGTAGCAGCTGAGCACATTGACTGTACCAGATGTAATGATAGGATGGGAATATTCAATGGCTGGTGAATCCAAAGCTATAACCCACATCATGGAGGATGAAATCTTCATTCAGCGGAGACCTCGTCTCTGATGGAGATCAACATTGTTGATCAACGCGACCAACGACTGTACTAGACCTGCAAATAACTGGATCATGTTTTGCATAGCTTTCAAAGAAATCTACAACAGGCCAGCAGGGAGGAATTTGTAGATAAAAGACAAGGATACTAAAAACGGCAAAGGATTTGAGTAGAATGAAAACTTTCTATCCAGTTGGAAGTTTTTGCACACATCGATCACCCATGTGAACGGCTCTCTGTACCTTAAACAATGATTCCTGAGATTGTAAAGTGTGATGAGGGTTACAAGGACAACGGACTGCCAATACTGCTACAAGTGCAATTGATGGGTTACAAAAGTCACAGAATCATACCGACACTATTGGATGGAGGAGACTCTCTCAGTTTCCTAAGTGACAAGATGGTTTGGAAGCTGGGTTTGCAGACCAAACCAGTTTTGTTTGAAGGAAGAACTAACAACAGAAACTTAGAAATTTTTACTTTGTGAACCTCTTTAATTACAAAAACTGAACTGCAGGATGAAATGATCTGGAGAACTTGTACAATGAGCAACCACAAAATCATTGTTGGATGATACTTCTTGCACCAGCGAAATCCATGAGTGGATTGAAAAAAAGGCAAATTCTACATCAGAATAAATAGGAGAAAGCGCCACCTATGATTGAGCAACCCACAACACAGCAGTCATTATGTGAAGTAGTTCAGGAGGAAATAGTAGATTAACTTACAAATTCCACGAGACGATGCACGCAACCGATATCTCTGGACATGGCCAAGTGGTATCTACAATACAGAGCTGAATTGTGGCTAATCCACATGAACCTAGGAGAAGCAGAATATATTTTAGACTCGAAAGTGAAAACAACAGCCTCGTTGGCCTTCAGAACCAAGACATTTGTCGCTATTCCGGAGGATTCTGCACAAAATGTGAAGGATTTTGAAGGGGATTTCCTCAACAAACTACCTTGAGAATTACCTCTACAATACGACGTTGACCTTTAGATAGAACAGAAGTTGGATAGGACATTATCCATCAGAGGGACCTATCTGATGAACGAGCATGAGCTGACCAAGCTGAAAAGGCAGTTGGATGAGATGCTCGGGCATGGGGTCATGAAGCCATCCACATCACCATATGTTATACCCGAACTTTGGGTCAAAAATAAAACCGGCAAGATTCGGATGTCAGTGGAAAGAAGGGCATTGAATGTAAATTTAGTCGTAACCGTTACCCCTTCCAAGAGCAGAAAAGCTTTTGGGCCAGCTTGAAGGTGCGAGAATTTCTAACCGAAACCGGCCTACGGAGCGGCTATCACCAGATCCCGCATATCCGATAAGGATATGAATAAAATTAGAGTTTTGTACCCAATACGGACACTCCAAGTTCACTATCATGCCATGGGGACTCACGGGCGCCCAAGCAACATTTTTGTCAGTCGTAAATGACATTGTTTTACCATACCTTGAAATTTTTGTTGTGTATCTCAATGACATCCTAGTGCACAGCCCCATGCTAGAGGAGGATGGTAGAAATCTGCAAGAAGTTCTCAATGTTCTACAAAGAGAGAAGTTTTACAATAACTCTTGAAGTGCAACTTTTGTTGGTATTTGATCAAATTTTTTGACCACATCATTGGCAGGGGGCGGATCATAATGGGCCCAACAAAACTGGAAGCGGCCACTCATTGGACAATATTCACCAATATTCGGGACGTCAAGGTATCTTTGGGGTTGTGCAGGTACTAGTGTCAATCTGTAGAAGACTAAGCTCGAGTGTCAGTGCATATCTTCAATCTCACTTGTAAAACCAGATAGTGGAGTTGGAGCGAGTGAATAAGAGGTGTTCAACTCTATGGGAAATGCTTTGACCAAGGGCCATTGTAAGGCCTTTAAAATAAAAACAGTAGCTTTGTCCACATTGATGTAGCATTGGTGCAGATGTGGTGGGGTTGGAAAAAGTGGAGTACACAGAGCACGGGTATGAAAATTGTACAAGACCGCCAATTTGACCCTCAGTCTTCCTTTTGCCTTTATTCATACATGGTCTCCTACTGAATGTATGGATGTTAGCCAGTTGAGCTATGTGACATCTCCATGCATGCACATTATCTGCCAGTTTGTTCCAATGTGGAAACTGCTATAACAGGATTGGACCATGGTGCTGCCATATCACACATTCAAGATAAGGCAACAGCTGCCACATAACAGAGTATCTTGACAGCTTTTCCATGGACGTTGTTTGACCATCCCCTCTCATTTGACCGTGATGTCGCCGTGGTGTCCACGGCAGCCTCCACTCCTAAGGCAACATGAATACACAGTTTACATGAAGTGTGCAGTCACAAAACAACCACTTCTTTCCTGTTGGGTCAAGACACTTGGTCTTGAATTGTGCATGCTGCTATGGCCGCTAGCACATATAGCTCACAAGCCACCCCATCTTTGGGAACGCTGTCTAGAGCTCTCACATCAGGCATCTTGAAAGCCATCAACGCCAGCTGTTGGATTCCTCCTTATCGCCGCCTCAGTGGAGAATTTCTCAAAAAATGGTTTCCACATCAAGAAATGGCCGACCCCCACCAAGGGAGCTTGGTTTTGTTGTGAAAGATGTGACAAAACCAGCTTAGGCATATGTGATGGGATTTGGGGGAATTTTGGGAAGTCAAATAGGAACATCAAGACATCCCCCTATCCACCCCCAACCGCACGAGCTGCTTTGGGCCTCAAGGGTGCACCCCCACACCCATTGGATGGAAGTGGCACAACGCCAACCTTCATATTGGCATGTGCAAGAGTGGGAAACTACTGATCACCCTATTTCACGGAATTAACTTTGGAAGATGCAACTCAAAGAGGAGATGGCAATTGCTAGGTACAAAATTCTCCAAGACACTGATGATAAGGAGAAGCAGCATGAGCAGGAGCAGAAGCAGCAGCATCAGCAGGAGAATTCCCATCCCACTCTACCCGCCCATCTGGAAGGGCAGGTACACCTGTTTGATTTCAGCCAAGCATCTAATTGTATGCAGACCACACTGGACAAGCATGCAGAGCACGAGGCAAAAAAGAAGTCCTAACGCTAGATCCTAAAGCTGATGGCCATGTCTTTCCTCCTTGTATCATTCTACAGAGAGTTGTGTATCATGAACATCGTGTAAGTCATACGAAAGACCAATAACAGATTATGCCTCCTGAGCAGGACTACAGTTGTGAAGGAACTATTACCGGGTCTCAGTAGAGAGCTAGCAGAGCTCAAGATCACACTAATGCAGGCATGGGACATCTATGGGATCAGTCTTATCATGGATGAGTTGAGTGATCAGGACAGCATGCACGTTTTGAGTAGAGAGACCAACAACATGACCAGGATTACAGAGTACACTACCAGCGTCATTGAGGCAGCCATTTGAGATCTGGATTTGTGCAAGGTGGCTTTTTTCATCTGTGACAACACCAGTACCAACAAGAATCCCTGGCATCAAAGTACCCAAGAATCTTTTGTTGGCAAAGGATCTTGCCTCGTGTACATGGGGGGTTGGAGTGATCAGGGGTGTGAGAAATTTTTCTTGTTCTTCAGGAATAATGAGATATCCCACTAATGGCTGAAGGCAAGGACCAATGGGAAGGGTACATTCCTTTTTTGTGAAACTTTTTTTACTTTGATGTTCACCATGGCTGAAATAATGGTGGACCAGAAGAAAACTAGAAGAGATTGGTGGATTCTAACTTGTGGAAGTAGCCAGGAAACAAGGGGGAAAGCCAGAACAAGGCTCGCAACAAGGAGGTTCATGGCATTGTGAGGCGTAGAGTGTTTTGGCCGCAGGTGCGCCAGCTCAAGGACTGGTTGGAGCTGGTTGGGCCGGGAATAAAGGTGGTGGCTAACCCACATGGAGGTGTAGGTGAGTTTAACGAGTCCCTCTTGGACTGCCATAAAGAGTTGGCTACAGTGGCTAAGAAGAAAAGGGAGAAAGGCACTAAAAGTTGCAAAGGTGGAAGTGAACTTTGTGCTTGGCCGCCTGAACCATAACTGGTACAAAAACATGGCATGTCCTATATATACTGTTGCTCGGCCAAAATTTTCAGTCAGCTGATCATGCTTGAGGACAAGCATGATCAGCTGATGGAGGACATTTCTACATTTCACAAAGCTCAAGTTATGGATGATTTCATCCCCAACACCTCCACTACAGAAATTCCATGGTAGTGGCTGCTCTTGCACAATTCAAGTGCCGCACTACGAGTGCAGCTGTGCGGCATATCAATTTCACTACCTACCTTCCTCGTCACCGTGACCTTGCCATTCATATCATGTCTCAGCCTTTTTTATCCTCTGAATTTGAAAGAGAATTCTCCACTCACAAGCTCATGCACACTGCTAGGAGGAAGTTCCTGCTTATGTAGACACTAATTCTGCTCTTCATGTGCAATGTGAGGCTCCTTCAACACTATGGTCACGATGGTAGAATTCCAGCATAGCACCTGATGAGAGTATTAGACACAGGAAGGAGATGAAAGTGAGAAGGACAAGAACATAATGGAATAGGGAGATGACGTGGAATGTGGTAAGGATGATAGTGATGACAATCACTGTCATCCTATGTGTTGCTGAGGGACAGGAGGAGGAGAAATAGTCTGCATTTGATGATGATTTGGTGGAGGCAGAGGTGCACATCGGTAGCATGGTGAATTCTCCTGCCAAATTCCCATAGTGTTTGCATATGGGAGAAAGTTCCAGAAGCCTCTTTATCAGTGCCTAATGAGAAATTTGGTGGGTTTGGTGGTTTTAAGGGAGGGAAAGAGGAGAGTGGTGACTTGTAGAATGACGAGAACCTGAGTGATAGTCCAAGATCACAATACATTGTAGCCGGGTCTGGCCAGGGGACTAAGCATTCAGCAAAAGCGGCAGGAACTGGCATTGTTGCTGTTAGAAGTCGCCAAAAGTGTCCAGCCCATGGCAAGAAGTAGCATGCCCACATTGGTTTCACCATGCTTAGGCGATTGTCCATTTCCGGTACATCAACTATTCTGCACATTTTTGCTATCAAGTCTTTACCATCATATCTTTACCATGAACTGTTATCATTCATGATGAATATTTGTGCGCAGGATGAATGAATGGTTGATGTTGGGTGTAACACGGAATGATTTGGTATGATGCTGAATGCTGAGGTTCCATGATGCATAACTAAGTGTAACATTTTTGGTGTTTAGGTACAATGGCCAATATCGTGCAGAATTTTTTGAGAAAATTAGGCCAAAGGGCTTGTATACAATATAGCCAAAGGGCTCGTACACAAATCCCCAGGTTTCCTTCAACCACGACCGGTACCTAAAAAACCATGGCCAAACATCTCTATGGACTTTACGATGGATTTTTCCATCATACTGGAGGTATTTGATGCAATGCTCATGATGGTCGACCTGTTCTCAAAGATGCCGCACTTCATTCCAACAACCACTATGGATTTTACACTTCCAAGGGAACAGTGTAACTCTTCCTCAATAACATCATTTTACTGTATGGTGTTTCCTCCTCCATCGCCAGAGACTGGGATGGGAGGTTCACTAGCATATTCTTATGGGAGCTTATGACTCGCTTCGATAGTCGGATCCAGCAATCAATAGCCTTCTCTTACCAGACTGAAGGGTAAACTGAGCATACCAAAGATGCTAAAAACTGCTCCAAAAACTGTGTGAGCCACATGACATTGTCTGGGAATTCACTGCTGAGCTTGTGTGCAACTCCGTAAAATCTGCCATAAATGAAATAATATCCCTTTCAGGTGGTATATGTTGAACACCCCTAGACTTAGGAGGGTTTCAAAGTTCAAGCAACATACCAACACTCAACATGCAATGGCGATAATTCCCAAACATTTCGGATGAGACTTGCTAGGCACATGCAAAGACAGAGGCAGCAATGAAGCAAGAAGTTGACAAGCATCAGATAGATACCAAATCCCATTTCGGTGATCACGTCCTACTTATCTTCTTGAACACCCACCTACAAGGACAGGACTACACGAGGCTCAAACCAACAAAAAACACTCTGACTATTGAACGACATCGGGAAGTCACAGAGTACTAATTGAAGTGACAGGATTGCGACGCTTTGCATAACAGCTTGGAGCCCTACAGCAACCTTCCGGATGTCGGTCATGAGACTGACGGCTATGTTACCTAACATCAACCTATGTTGTGCAATGCACCAGTACATCATGTATGAAATGGGGAGAAGTGCTACATCGCTGACGTATATGAGTCCCTAAACCTCGCACATAGGAACTTTTTTCCTGACATTCATTGCCACCGTGCCTTCACCTCTGGATTTCAATGGAAAAACGGCCAATACTTTGGCCACCTTTGCGGCCTCCCATGTTGAGTCCCAAAAGGCTGCGGCATGTCCGACCATGTTTCAAGAAGTGTTAATAGAACTACCCTATTACTATTGGATTTCATTGTCAGATGAGTATTGGAGGGAGAAAATTGCATTTTGTTACAGATAGCAGAATGTTTTAGGTGAAATTGAATATAGATAACTTGTCTTTGGCTATGCCATGCCAACGTGTGGAAGTTGGTCATTCAATGGGTTGTGATTGCTGTTTTGGCTCATTTTTGGACCGTTTAGTGCATGTTTTAGGATTTCGTTTGGTACTGGTCTCCATGAATGCACATTCAGGAGCAAGGGGGAGAGAGAGAGACAGAGAGAGATAGAGAGAGAGAGAGAGAGAGAGAGAGAGAGAGAGAGAGAGAGAGAGAGAGAGAGAGAGAGAGAGAGAGAGAGAGAGAGAGAGAGAGAGAGAGATGATGGAACAAGTTAAGAGACAAAAGCAGACATTGAATAGATGTGGAAAGTACACTCATGCTACAAATTCCTCGTCCTCACAGCCCTGCATTTTCTGCTCTGAAATGAACGTTGAGTAGTTCGCGGTCACCTCTGATGCAAAATAAGGCTCAAAGATCTTGGTGGATTACGAGCACAACTTCGTCCTTTGGTTCAGGATGCTCCATGGCTGCCCTACACCCTCAGATCTTTCTTTGTGGCCTCTTCTATCAGAGCGTGTGGTGAGTTGGAAAGTGCGGGGACGTAGATGGCTTGTAGATGGTTTGTGCCTGTCTCGTGCCATCCACAGACCGTCGATGGAGACAAATTTCCATAGATGAAGGGCTAATCAGGAAGACAGTAGTGTTGATGTAGATGTTGGATGGCCTGAATGATGCTCCCACACCGGACGACATCGACAAGGATGATGGGCACATGGCCCAAGCCATTCCAGTCCATCTACTTTCCAAATTTATCGGTGGATTATGTCAGTGTTTTTTCTTTGGGCGTGGGTGGTGCAGGGAATAGCTGCAGGGCGTTGGCGATGGCGTCCGTAACAATTGTCGCCTAGTCCGCCACCGTATCCGCTTCAAGCTCCTTAATGAGTGCATCTGTTGTGGCACGTTCTACAGCTTTGCGTCCATCATTTGGAACGTTGGAAGCAGGAGTGGAGCTACTGGCTGCTTCTGCACTGTCAGCAGGAGTTACAAAAGCATCCACATCTTGGGCACGTCGTTGTCTCCCTAAGAATCATCATAAGAAAAGACGATGTGCCTTTCATTGTAGCATGGGAGAATCTCATGCAGAATCTCATGCAGGTCGCCATTGTTTGTGTTGAAAGGTAATGTCTATGTTGTAGGTGCAACTGACAGAGGGATGACATGCGTGTAACTTCTTGGCCTTCCAGGACTGCAACGCATCACAGGAGGAGGTATTGGCTTGGGTCAGCGAGGGCACGTGCCACGTACTCTCTGTACCCATCGGCAGAGTTCTTGTCGGAAATCTTACTGAGGGTCGCCATGGTCAAGAGATGTGCACTTTCATGGCGCATTCCTAGCAGTGAGCATTTACAAAGCATGGCATACCAGCGATTCTCTGCAAGGAGAGCATGTTTCACGACCCGTACACCAGTCCGCCTCGGCAAATTTCTGTCGCAGCCATTCATAGTGAAAATGCCCTGTCCATTTGTCACGATGACATCAACGCTTATGATGAGCCGATCCCAAAGGTGAATGTGCCAATGACTGTCAGGATAGTGCATGCGCACAAAACAAAGACAAAACAGCCAACACGCTAGAACTGACCATTGTCCAAGAACTGTTTGCACACTCGGATTTTGAAGTTTTCTCTTTGTGCACTCCACTGAGGTCGGACACACGCCTCATGGGAAACAAATGGCCAATACTCAACAAATAAAAAACTGCGCTAGTGCCCAATTTTTTCCATTAAAAAAACAAGTTAAATGAATTGGTGGGCGAATGATGACAACACCCCTAAAAATGTTTTGTACCAATGAAACACTGTATTAATATGGTACGTTAAAGAGTCAACCTCATCAAAGGTTTTAGGGCATTGCCACCGTCCACAACATGGATGACCTCACAAGGACAATAGTGAACGGAGGCTGCGCACCCAATGAGTAATGAGGAGTAGTTAGTGGCAAAGGTTTTGGCAATTGAGGATCAGGAGTGCAGAGTCCACAATCCTCTCTTGGAAAGTTTGATAGGAGTGGTAGGATTTGTAGCAAAATGGCACTACGCCGATGACTGCAATGGCACATCGGTTGATGGAACCCGCAAGCTCAACAAACCAGTTAATAACCACAAAAGACTTCCATGATGATATTGATTCTACATGCGCAGTTCACAAGTGGACTAAAATAGTGTTTGCGGTCTATATCAACATTAATGGCAGAAATGAAAACCGTGTTTTTATGGGGAAACCCATGACATGATGGTGGCTATGGGTTTTGGTAGAGGAGGACGTAGTAAAGGATGTTACAACAGCCTGAAGACCATGCATGCGATGCTCGATAACTATGTTTTTCAGTACTGGGGGGATGCAAAGGGAAAGGAGGATGAATTCACTAACTTAGAAATTGAAACTTGCTTTCGGTAAGATTTCCATGGAAAAACTAGAAAATCAGTTTGATTCAACATCCGATGTTCACACCTTGCAACTCAGATTCCTATCCTGGTTTGAAAATCACCTACATATCTTCCACACCATTTTTTTTTCTCATTCTTGCCTGATACTCAAGAAATAAAACATCATAGTTTTTATTGTTGTAGTGGTGCTTGCCATGGTTTCCCCCTTATCATTGCTGGAATGCATTGCGATCTTGAGGAGTTTGAAAATACCGTGGGCACGGTATACGACTATTGATGATACTCTCTTAACTACATGCAGATTGTCCTTAAGTTTCCCTCATTGTTTACTTTCTTGTTGGCAATGCAAGCCCCCTATGGAAGTTGGATTCAACTTTTTGTGCCACGTGTACAGCTTGATTATCTATGGAAGTGAAAATTGAGAGGTTACCTGATATCACATGGAAATGTTGTTGAATGTCATTAAGTTCTTCTTTGAATGTTCCGCTCTCCTATTGTAGTGACATCATCATTGATACGCATTGCATTTGTGTATCTAGATGCTAATAAATCGTAAAGCTAGTTTGGTTGGCTTGTGAAGCTCTCCCAATGATAGTATTGGGTGATTTTTGCAGATTCAAAGAGCAGAAAACACAAAGATACTGACCATGAAATCTAAAGTTGCTGCATTTGAGATCTCTATCGTGAAGAAAATGAAACTGAAATGTGATGTGTGATGTGCGCTTCAACTGGCATGATAAAAAAAAAGACGGAATTCAGACGTACCCAGTTCTTGGAACAATGTAGCTGATTTGTCAATGTCAAGTACAATATAACGCAGGTATCAATGGACCACAACAAACAACACAGGAATCAACACATTGCAAGCCTCCCAACCGTTAAAAAATAGTACACATCCAGGAATCAAGGGGAAAGAATAGCTCCGTACCCCAAGCACTATTCGCTGACAGTTGAATAGCAATGTAGCGGGACCTACCTACGGAACTGCTGGTTAATCGCCTAACCAAAGGCAGAGGCTCTGATGCTGCACCTTGGAATGCAATTTCTCTGCACAAACTTGTGTGTTGCAGGCCAAGGTTTGATGCAAATACTGCAAGTTTGTGTTCCTTTTGCGTGAATTTTTACAAACGTTGAGGCAATACACAAGTCATTGGATATGTTTCCAACAAATGGACAACCGCTGTCCACGTCAACCGTGCAGGTCGTCATCAACGGTGACAAGTCCGTATTCCAATGGCTACCTCACTGGCGTTTTTGAGATACCCGTGATGTGACTTTGTTGAACAGATTGGAAAGCCCGATTGAGGCGTGAACCTATGTGAGAATACCAGTTCAAGTGCCAAGAGTACTGCATTTTGAAATAAGCTGTCAATCAGCACAATGAACCCAATTCATGCCGTCCTTGGACCATACATTGCTGAAGGGTTGTCCATTCCTGCCGCTGGAGAAATGGGCATGTGTTGTGGAAGATTCCTTCACCATGGACTCATATGATGCGTGGGTTGCATGGGCAAAAATCAAGCACATGTGGGACTCAACGGGATGGATCCCACCTCCTACAAACCCATACAACATGTTCTGGCTCCTGTATGTTAACCACCCCATCGTTGTCCAATATGGTGTCCACCTCATTGGCAACCATGGGTCCATCCAGACCCACTTTGGTGTGGTAGGTTGTGAACCATTTCTCACTTGGGAACACTTCCCACCATTCCATTTGACATGTGCCACATCATGGGCGTGAAGCTACCCCATTGTCATCCAATATGGTGCCCTCTTCACTGGCAGCCCTGGCTCCATCCAGACCCCCTCTGTGGTGCCAGACACTGAACAGTGTGGGTAGCAAAGGACTGGGTACATTACGTATTGATGAAGTACACTTTTTGATTCAAAAACCAGGTGCAATGGGAATAAATGACTCCTAATCAGTACCGACATGCTAGCTTTCTCAACTTTTATCTTATCATTTACATTTAACCAATATGCCATGCAATAAAGAGTGATATTCCACAATGAATGCTTATGATGAGCATATTTCTCAAGAGCAATGTCCTTTCAACCATGTCTTCAACAGGAATGAAGTACATGTACGAGCTAGCTCTAGTTTACTGAAATGGACCTGGCTTGCCGTTCACAAGCCACTACTGCACACATGGATGGAGTGTGTGAATCCATCCAATGATGTCACACATGGGGCACAACTGTCCAGGACCAACTGATGATGTGGGTGGTTAGGGGTTCACCACGATCCCATCCTCAAATTCTGTAGCAACATTGTAACATATGTCTTTGGGAACGTAGTTCATGGAATATGCCATGTCACATGGTTCTGGGCATGTGGTGTAATACAGCTTTGCCATGAAACGTCTCCATCTCTCATGCACTCTTGAAAGCACATAGCATGTCCCAACACCACATAGAAATGAAGTGACTATTGGCAACATTGACGAGGATTGAGAGCACTCAATTGAATCCTGTTACAAACACTGCAGAGAAACTGGAATAATGTTGCTCCTAGGTTAAATACACTTTGGTCCTGAGGTGCACTGGAACATGTGTGACCAACCACTTCCCACTTGTAAACATGTATTGTCTGGTTCAAAATGTTTCATTATGATGGCACACACTCCAATCCTAAGCCCAATCATTAAGGAAATGTTATGCTTCATGTGCAAAGGCTTATTCTATGAGAAATGGGTTCAGAAAACTTGAAAACATAAACATGAGTGGTGACAACATATCGTGACACAGCGTTCAACATACAACGTCTGCAACGTCTTATACATAGACGCAGTCCCTACACTAGTAACACCGTCAAAATCAAAGGCAATAGGGTCTAGACTCTTCCATGAAGTAAAACTATTAGAGAGACCAAGGGCTTGTACATTGTACTCTTGCACAATGACATTTTGGCAATGTTTAGAAGGGTGGTCAATGATTGAAGACAAGTATGTGAAAGCGAAGTTGCACAAAAGATTTGGAATGTGTACACTTATCTTAAATCCCAAGTGCATCCATGCCACACTAAGGGTGCACACAGTTTCTTGGGATCACAACTCGGGTTCCAGATTTGGAATCGCGGTTCTGCTTCCAATACTGTGGAAACGTCCCGGAATCAAGGTTCCACAACCCAGACTCTCGTGGAAAGGAGGAGGGGGAGTGGAATAGTGTAAAAAATGAGATGCTAGTAATTCGCTCCGGATGGGACTAGTTCGAATCTTCACAACTGGACAATGTTGTAAAACCTCTCGTCAGGTGGCCCTTGGCTGTAGGTTAGGCTCACACCCAGCGTGCACGGGCCCTGTCAAACTGCCTTGGTAGCGCACATGGGCCCTGCCAACTGCCTCGGCAGCACACACGGGGCCTGCAGAACTGCCTAAAGCGCATGCATGAGCACTGGAAAGCTACCTTGCTGAGCAGTCTCATACGTTGGAAGGCACACGCTATGCGGTTCGTGTGTTCAAACTGTTATTGTAGAAGGGGGGGGCGAGGGATAGGTTGTGTCATTGCTGATGTGGCATCAAATGCTGACCTGACTTGACTGGCCTCATGATGGCATGAAGTTACAAGCGGTCCTCCATTTCGGCTCTTTGTATTTGACGGCGAGACCCAAAAGGCACTGTTGCTATGAATGTTTTCTGTGTTTTTTTGTGTTACTGGAACCGTGACAATAATCGCAATTCCAAGAAGAATCGCGATTATGGGACCAGAATCGCGGTTCCGATTCTTATCCAGAATCGGAACCACAATTCTGGTTCCATTCTCAGAATTGCAATTCCAAACTGGTGTGCACCCTTATGTCACAAACATCATGGTTGTCCTCTTCTCTGCCTTCTTCACCCTCTTCCTTAGCATCTATATCTCCCTTGTCCTCTTCTCCTGCCTCATCTTCTACATCATCCTGTAGTTCCTCGACTCATCGATGAACCAGGTACCTTATACGTCGTGGTCCTCTCATAAGAGCGACCCCTGCTCTAGCTCTACTATGTATCTGAGGAAGTCCTCACTGCCACTGTCGTAGATGTTGTTGTCGAAGCTGTCATCTGCTACCTCACCAACCTCCTTGTCTGTGGAAGAACCCCTAGGCTCAGCTTCAAGGGCGTAGTCATCTGGGTTGGATTCGTCCGTTGTTGCCCCTATTTCTGCCACACGCCTGCTTGTTGTGTGTCATTGCTGGTCTCTCTGGTCATACAGTTGCTGCGGCTATTGCTACACGGTCAGGTGTGAGTGCTACTGCTCCCTCATGTCGACGCGGTGCTGCGGGGTTGGGGCACATCTTTTTTTTGTGGCCCTTGCGTCCACACCTAGGACAGATTAAGTTGCGCTTAGTGGGTGGTTCTTGCTCCATGAGGGCACTTTTGGGCCTCCCCTGGTTTTGGTGTGGTCCTGGTTGCCCCCAGCCGGACGGGGCAGCGCGAACACCCTCTGCTGCAATGGATGGCATGGGATTTCCATACAGTGCTCCAGTACCTTGCTATCTGACCGACGTCCAGGCACGCGGCTGGGTCCTCGCCCACCTCCATCATCATGGCACATATGTATTGGCAAGGCTGGCCAAACTCGCGCCAATGACCACAATCACAAGTCAAATGCCAGAGGTCAACCTGACGGTGCACGTTCATCGGACCTCACACCATCGTAGAGTGCGGTCCGTCCATGACGACGTCATAGTCATGGGCCACCACGGAATTGTGCAAAAGCCTTCATGCAAGGACGAGGACTACCACCTTGTTACACTTCATGATTTGCTCCGGTATGTCAGCCATCAGCCTCTACACAAAGTAGTAGACCTGCAAGAAGTAGGAAAACGGATACAACTCTTGGAGGGACTTGAGGTGGGCATTCAAGAACTCGTTGGTGTTGCTGGTCATGTGGCTCCAGCGTGGAACATGGCACATGTACGATGTCCACTTTTACACAGGGATGCAATCCTGCCCATGTGGTTCTTGGATGAGGTAGTCGGCAGCCCAATCGCCAATAACCCCCAGATGTTGTACGGCTCGATGGAATTGCTTACGGATTAGGGCCTAGGTGCACTTTCATGCTCAATGAGTGGCCTTTTTCCAGTACTTCTCCTGCACATTCTTGTGTAGATGGTATGCATAGTACGTGTGATTAGCGCTGGGCAGATTTCACTCCAGAGCTTGTGTAAGGTCTGCCTCCATGTCTGACATAATGACTATACCTGCAGCGGACATTGAAGGGTAAGCACGGGCCAAATGCAAGCAGAACCAGGTCCGGGACTCTTTATTTTCAATCGGAACCAAAGCCCTGGCCATGGAACACACATGGTTGTTTGAGTTAAACAACTGCGCGATGAACATTAATCGCTTGTGACCGTTCTTCAAAAACGCTCCTTCCATGGTCATGATACGCCGTGAGTAGTCCCGGCCAATACGCGTGGCTCTCAAGGCCACAAAAACCCACTTGAACTTTTTGTTTTTCTCCATCTCAGCCACGGCATGAGTGGCGGGCTCCACACGTTTCATCTGTAGAAACACGAATCAGTATGAGTGAGATTTCTTATCGTACATGCGACATAACAAAGACTCCACAAACCATAACACTTATGGGCCGCTCTCACCTCTTCACATAATGATGGGAAGTACCACCATGACTTGGCCTTGGCACCCATGAATTGTACCTGTGCCAGAGACCGGGCATGGTAAAGCATGCATTTGCCCACATGAACCCCAGCCGCTGACTTCATGATCACTCATAGCACAGCAAACGGAGTTGTCTGATCCAAAGCCATTTGAATGGAAATTCTACGAGCGAACCATCTGGTTCTCCGAGCCAGACTTCCACGCCCAATCGTCAAAGTGAAGCAGTGGCCTTCAGCAACGTGGGAGAGTTTCACAGCCCCCATATTGGAACTTACGACAGCATGAACATTCCACATGCAAACTCGTGTTAATGTTTCACACAACAGACATTGATGCATCCATGCTCACTCCGAACCCACGACAGTCCAAAATGATGGGTAAATGTGTAGTCCGCGATCGCTGCCCTGCAAGCAGCCATGTTCCAATACTTCCATCCCTCCCAAAGCTTGACACCATTGGCCTTCCTTTTTTTATGTGCCATCAGGACAGCTGTCTGACGTACCTACAAAAACAGAGTACAAGTGGTGATAAATGCAAAGAAATCTCCTCTCACCCAACATAACTACGGAAAGGATGACGTCCTCAAAACTATAAACATAGTGGTCCGGGCGACGACCGTGTAGGAAGAAAAACAAATCATGCATGGACTTAAACTATCAGAGGAACCCCTAGGACAGTGGACCTGGTGTCTGGCCCATGACGAATGTGTATTGGACGGGGCCTCTGTTTGCTCCAGGGAGTGAAGCTCCATACAAAGCAGCCCCACATTCACAGCCGCATCTTCATCCCAGCGCCTTTCCCATGCTTCATAATCGCGATCCCAATTCTTCTAGAAGAAGATTTCTTCTTCGGCCCTGAGTCAAAGATCATAGCTTGGGGTGCCGGGAGTGGGGGCTTGACTTGAGCCAGCAAGAACACAATGAACGGGACCGTGAGGGATAGCTGGCAATGGTGGTGGAGTCGTGTCCCCAAATGTGCTGTTCCCATTTACAGATCAGTTGCCCCGTAATGGACCCACCTGACGATGGTGCGTAGATGTACAGAAAGCGGAAGAGTGGGTAGGATTTTCGCTACGGTGAGTGTGTTCAGCTGACCAACCGTGGGCACGGGCATATTTGGCATTACTAGGACCAGTATGGCACTCAGCAGGTGGTGCAGTGGGAGGAATAGCGTGAGGTGCACCGAACAATGCACCAGGTGGTGTAGGTGGTGGTATTGAAGCTGGTGTTGCGGGTGGTACAGTTGGTGGTGTAGGAGGTGGTGCAGCGGGTGGTGTAGCTGGAAGTGCAACAGGTGGAGCTGCAGGTGCTACAGGCGGCGGTGTAGATGATGGTGTAGTTTTTTCTTTTTTGATTTGGTGGTGCCACGAGCTGGCAAATGGGTTACCCAACAGACTTGGATCCTGACAAGTGACCAAGGTTGCACTGCCTTGGGTCAGAAGATGCTGACACGGAAGTGGCGCTTATGGCCTGCATGGCCGATTGACGGGGAGGTTACACGCATGGCAGGCGCTAGTGAGACACCGCAGCCAAGCCACCCTCACCGCCGGCGACAGCATGGCGCCGTATATGCACGGCTGGGTGAGGCGAGAGCGCGACAGTCCTTGGATGCAATTCCTCGGTACATGAGACGGGTTTTCGAGTGGGCGGCCTAGGCGACTCAGTACACACCGGTAAAGCGGAGGCAGAAGCCTCCGTCCTCTGGGCACTACCCGAGTTTGGCGCTCCATCGCGTAAACAATGTATACCTAGGGATTTTTTCCAGTGATGCGTATCTCTTCTACCCTGCACGGTGACTCAACTTGCTTGATTACGAGAGTCAAGGCAATGTTGATGCTCCACCACAAAAACCCAATGCCCCTGCATGGCCGCCAATGTGCACCGGAGGCTCCGAAAAGAATTGACAGCTGATGGGAGGGGGGGACAATCCCCGCCAACAATCCTCAATTGCTTGAATAGACGCATGACAATGTGACGAAGTCGAGGCCAAAATGCATCATGTGCGATGTGGTGTCCTATTTGGCCACAACACGTCATGGACCCATGCATCGTTCATCATAACGTACTCGCACTTAAAAGGTTAATAGAATACATTTTCTTTGATTAATTTGTTTTATGTGTAATTATACTGTCTGCTTTTGTGTTTGTGTCAAAACAACCATGTGCACTGGTTGCCTTTATTAGTGCTATGGCACTGAGGTGCCATAGCACCTCAGTAGCTTTAGACATACTGTGGTCGATACTTGTCATGGATAATTCCTAGCAAACCCTCAGAATTACTGAGTAAACACCCTTTTTCACGGAGTACACACAAGTTGAACGTCCGTGTCATTGACTAGCGCATGTTGGCGATGCAGTTTTCGATGAACTTCAAAGTTCAAAGCTTGATTTTTCAAAATGAAGGAGAGCACAACTTCTTAAAAAAACCATTTTTGTTTGTGTGCATTAGACCCAGTGCATTTTATGTTTTTGTGGACATGAGTTCATTTGTATAGAAACTAATTTTCTTGTTGCCACAACCTTAGAAGTGTTTATGCGGTAACTGGTTTGCAGACAATTTCCATTGTGGTCGCACATGCAAGCTAGAACAACCCGAACGGCGACCACGTGGTTTGTGCACAAGCAGGTTTGGCATACATCTTGGAATGTCTAGATGCAGGACGTGTCCGTTTCATTGGCATGTACTTGCGTCTAACGAACGTCGGCAAATGATTGGAGAGGCGTCGCAAAAGTGACATGAACTGCATGGTTCACAAACACAGCTATGGTCTCCATTGCTTGGGAGTCGTGAAGACTGCCAAAAAACATATTTTCTTAAACAATTCTATTCATTTCAATTCACATTCATAGAGATGTAGCGCATGATTACACGCAATGTGGAAACCAAGCGAAAAAATCACTTTTGAGTAAAAAGAAACAAATTGCCCACGTTGTTATGTTACGTAGCAGACGTACACGGCTCCCCAAGCTTCTACCGCAGGCATTTCTGTTGTTACACAAACAGCCCGACATGTCGCAAGGAGCACGATATTCACTCCGACGGCTGAGGGAAAACTGGCCAACTGCCCCGCCCCAATGGATATTCCCAAACCTTCTGACAGCTTTGACTATTCTTGCGAACCTATGAACAAAAGTGTCACAACCTTTCGGTCGACTTCTCGACGACTCTCGATGAATCTGGATTTATAGATATACAGTGTGCATCTTCACCGTCGACTCTCAAAGACCCCTGACTTCTCGGCGGACCTTCTCGAATCCGGCCACTCACAACGCGACTCCGCATGCGTCGCTCAACAGTCAACCCAACGACCCCAACTATGCTTCATTCATAACTCGTCACTTGCATATATATGTTCGACCATTCCGACACTTGTCATTGAAGTACACATACCGCTAGTTATACATTGCTCAAGTGTCCCAAATTCTAAATTGTGTTTTTCCTCGCAACTCTTTCCTGATCACCATGTACGCTCTGTTCGACGTAACACTTTGATGAGAGCACAGCAGTGCTGGAGAGGCATTTAACTACTTCACCAATCCAGAGGACTACCTTGCTCAAGTCTTCAGAGCATCTCACACATCAAGATTTCGCCGACTTTGCAGCTACGACGTGAGGCGAGCAAGCGCAACCGACGACCAGCAGCGGGTCTTTGACGACGACTTCGGTGATGGAGAAGGAGAACGTGCTAGTGCACGCAAACCCTGAAGGGACAACAAACACTGACGTGGCAGGCTTTCCGGTAGCTGGAACAACTCCTACGGCTTCGGCGCCCAATCCAGTCATGGATCTGACAGCGATAACCCTGCCGCCCCTACCAACAACCTTCACGACGACAGCTAGGATGACAAGTGGCACTGGACAACAGGCACAGGTCAACGAGGGAGTGGCAAACAGGATCTTTGTCCTCAAAGGAATCAACAACCACCTGCTCCAGCAACTCAATGTCACGATGGAGGCTCTTTGCAATCCAAGCGCGCGTGAAGCGGTGCTCGTCGAGAGAAAATCCCAACTCTCGAGCGAACCCAAATCTGGCCGATTCCATCAGAACCGTTCGATCTTGTAAACTCAAAAGAAACAACGGTTCGGATGTGGCTGACGAGTTCGACGGTGTACTTCACCGCTAGTGGGGTCAACGACAATCGAAAGAAAATTGTCCTCACGCCCGCGCTTTTGCATCGCACGGCGTTAAGTTGGTGGTCTGACCTAAAGATCATCCAACTGTAGTAGGAGACTGGCAGAGCATCATTAACGACTCACGGCACCCGTCTCACATCATCGACCGTAGGCGTTCTACCCTTAGAGAAGATCAACCCACAGTGGCAAGACACACTGATGCCACCAACCGACTGGAATAAAGTCTCACGCGCAATGCTTGTACACTATGGATGAGTGAACAGAAAATCGGACACACGGTACAAACTCTAGCGTCTGCGTCAGTAGTCTAGCGTGGCGGAGTACATGTGGAGATTCCGCGAGATCATCACAAGAGTAGACATTGCCCTCAACAAACTCTTTTTTCAATACAACAACAGCCTCACGAAAGAAATTCAGCAAGCGATCGTCATTCTTGGTATCCAGAATGACTTGCCACGGATGATCACAGCAGTAGAAAGGATCGAAAGCGACACCTACAACGCTCGGATCCAGGAATCCTACGGTTGGCAACATCCTAATAAAAATCATCGTGACAAAAGGAGAAAACCAGTCGACGGTCTCCTCAACTCCGATGGAAGTGGACGTTGTTGACCAGAGAGATACACAAACCAACTACAACTACATAAAAGTGGGGCACATTGCTCGAAGTTATCGGAGCAAGCAACAGGCCAGAAAGGGGGGGAAATCACAGATAAATGAGTCAGGATGCGGCAAGGGGCAAAGGTAAAAGGCGCAACACTTGTCCATGAGGAGCGATCTGCGTCAAACCATTGCCCATCTAAACGACCCACATCACCGCAAAGGGTTTCTGAGATCGCAAAGTTCAAAGAGGGGTACGAGGACAACCAAAAGGGGATACTGCTAGAAGTTCAACCTCGAGGATGCAGAAGTCGCAGAACGGTTCAGGCACTATTGGATGGAGGAGCTTCACACAACTTGATAAGCAACGACATGGTTCGCAAGTTGGGTTTGTAGAAGAAACCAGGGGTTTTTGAAGGAAAAACTGTCAACGGGAGACTATGAATAGGAAGACTACAAGAACCACTACGTCTATAAGTGGGTGATCTTTGGCATGCAACGGTCTTAAGGTCATGTCCAATTAGCAATCATAAAATAATCCTCGGACAATATCTCCTGTACGGACACAATCCGCAGGTCGACTAGAACAGCGGCGATGTTTACGTGGAGATTGACGGCTCCAAATGGCAACTTCTGCGTGCTGGACCGGAGCCGACAGCAAAAGCAGCAAAGGTGGAAGCAGTAGAGGAAGCCGTGGAAGCCAAAAAGGGACAACCGGTGCAGCTGATACCGCTCAACGTGGCCAAGCACTATATACCACAAGGGGCTCGTGCGTGGCTCTTACATCTCGAGCTAATGGGAGAAGTGGAAGTGGTAGCAGCTGACTCATCATCGAACTCATCAGCCTCATCGGCCTCGACAAAGTTCGCGATGGTACCAGAATGATTCGCATCACTCATCAAGGAGTTTGAGCACATCTTCCCCAACAAACTCCCAAAGACCTTACCTCGTCAACGAAACATCGACTAGCGCATCGAGTTGAAGCCAGGCAGAAAAAAATGCCATCCGAGTGGCCTATCAGACGAGCGATCACAAACTGGCCGAGCTGAAAAAGCAGCTCAACGAGATGATCGGTCAGAGGTTCATCCGCCCTTCCATGTCACCAAACGTCGCACAAGTACTATTTGTGAAAACGAAAACTAGCGAGATGTGGATGTGCGTGGATTATTGGGCATTGAACAACGCTCCCATCAAGAACTGCTACCCTCTCCCTCAAGCCAACAAACTTTTCGATCGACTCCGAGAAACCCAAATTTTGAGCAAAATTGACTTACGTTGTGGATATCACCAGATACGCGTGGCAGCTGCCAACATCGAGAAGACCGCATTCCGAAATCTCTACGTGCACTTCAAGTTCACTGTTCTCGCGTTTGGACTCACAAACACCCCAGAGACGTTCATGGCGGCAATGAATATCATTTTTCGTCCGTACATCGACAACTTTGTCGTGGTATACCTCGACGACACTCTGAAGTACAGCCACACCCAGGAGGAACGCGATGGGCATCTCCAAAAAGTTCTCAAAGATTTACAAAGAGAGAAACATTTTGAAAAACTCTCGACATGCGACTTTGGTCGTCGATCGATCGAGTTGTTGGGTCACGTCATCAATGGTGGACGGATCACCATGTATGCAAAAAATATGGTAGCAGTCCCTGATTGGCTGGCGCCAACCAATGTTAAAGAAATTCAAGTTTTTCTTGGTTCTTGCAATTACCATCGACAATTTGTGCAGGACTAGGCTCGAGAATCATTGCCTCTTTTCAAACTCCCTCGAAAAGAAAATGAGTGCCAGTGGAGAGACGGCAAACAAGAAGCGTTCACCGCTTTGCGGAACGCTCTGATCTCGGCGCCAGCCCGATGATGAGCCGATCCAACGATTGACTATATCATGGGTACATATGCATTAGACCGAGCCATTTCCGCGATTCTCATGCAAGATCACGGCAACAGTGAACAACCGGTCACCTCCATGTCTCAAAAACTACGAGATCTCGAACTAAACTGTGGGGTTCACGAAAAGGAGATGCTGGCGGTCGTGCACGCGTTCAAGACGTTGCGATGCTACCTGGAGTGTCGCCGATGTATCGAGCGCACTTACCACCACGAGTTGAAATGTTTGAAGACACAGCCAAACCTCAAGCAACCTCAAACCCAATGGATGGAATTCCTTTAGTCCGGGTTTGACTGCAAAATCAAGTGCCGACAAGGAAAACCCAATTTGGCGGACGCACCTAGTCGCCGACCAGATTTAATGACCAATGTGACAACCCTAGAACTACAACAAGATCCCTACCTTGAGCGATTGTTCGCGAGAGGTAGGGGTCTCAATGAATCACTACGGAAGTAGGGTTCAACTATTGACGGCGTTTTATCCTCAAACCGACGGTCAAATCGAGCCGACAAGTCAGACGCTCTAACAACTGTTGCGAACACTATGCAAACCTCAGGGGATGGATTGGGCACAAAAACTCCCAACCGCCAAAATCGCATGTAACTTGGCATCTTCCACCGCAACAGGTAAAACTCCATTTGAAGTAGTGTACGGCAAACTTCCCGCCACACCAGCCGGACTATAGAGTCGTAGTAATGTTTCAGAATTCAACGTGTAATGACGATACTCCAACACCATCTGGGAGGAAACATGGAAAACTCTTACGAAGACACAAGCAGTGATGAAGCGAGCACCTGGCCGACATCGCAGAGGCGACATCTTCATCGTTGGCGACAAAGTCCTCCTTAGCTTGGCGAACATGAAGCTCCGCGGATCCGACTGTTCAAAACTCAAACCCCGATGGTTGGGACTTTTTTAGATCAAGCCCATGCAAACCCCTGTGGTTACACAACTCAAACTCCTTGACATGATGCAAGTTCATCTTGTATTTCATGTTCGCAGACTAAAGCACACCCTAGACCCCGGAGAGAAATTCCTTGGTAGAGATGTCCCTCCTCCGGTTCCCGTTCAAGTGGACGAAGACACAGAGTATGTCATGGAGGACATCCTCGGCCACCGACGATGAGGCAAGACGAAATAATGTTTTGTCAAGTGGCACGACTACGACGCCGCTCATACCAGCAGGGAGCGCTACAACAACCTTTGAGATGCCAATCATCTTATGAACGGCGACTACCGCCACCTTCGGGCCACAACTACACGCCCGCTGGGATGTCACGGATGAAGGGGGGGGGAGGAGTCTTACGTATTCGACGTTCATGAGTCCCCATGCTTCTAGCGTGGGCATTTCTGTTATTTCTCCAAAGGCCGAGGGCAAACTGGCCAACTGTCCTGTCCATAGTGGATATTTCCGAACCTTCTGACAGCTTCGACCACTTTTGCGAACCTACAAACAGAAGTGTCACGACCTTCTGGTCGACTTCTCGTCGACTCTCAATGAATCTGGATTTAGAAAGATGCATTGCGCATCTTCACCGTCGATTCTTGAAGACCTCCAACTTATCGGCGGACCTTCTCAAATCCGACCACTCACGACGCGACGCCGCACATGTCGCTCGACATTCAACCCAGCCAGGCCGACTACGCTACATCCATAGCTTGTCGCTTGTATATATACGTTCAACCATTCCGACACCTGTCATCGAAGCACACTTACCACTGATTCTATATTACTCGTGTCCCATATTCTAAACTGTGTTTTGCCTTGCAACCTCTACCTGTTCACCATGTCCGCTCAGTTCGGCGTAACATGCTACACATCCAATTTTTTTGTACCAGTAGTTGTTGAATAGTGAAACTACCTAACGCGGATGGCTGCTTTTCTTTTGAACCACGGGCAGATGGTTACTATTGACCCGAGCAGCAGGCGGATAAGAGTCACATATTGCATTTCATGGATACATGAGCTATTTCACCCTTAAAAACCTACATCATTCCTGTGTTTGTTTTGTGGTTCTTGGCGACCACATAGTAAAGAAGATGTCTGATTCAAGGGCAAAATAGCCCGCATATCCACATTACCAAAGGGCGGACCCTCCCATATCCAAATGCGGAATTCTACGTCCCCCATATCCACGTAGTTGAAAATTAAGAACCCCATACCCAGCGTAGGCGTCGTTAACAACGCCATGTCCACATCGGGCCTTGTTAGTATGCCATATCGGTATGGCATTCTTTTTTTGCGGAGGTGGACATGGGGTGTTTAATACTTCATTAAAAAGGTAAGTTGGTGAATCTGCAAAACTTGACTGTCCGTTGTTCTTCAACGGCCGGGTGGGGATCAGCGATCATTTGTCGCCCAAAATTGAGACTGTCCAATAGTGTCGGGAGCATGGCGTAACATGTCAACGACCCCTCCCTATGCCCAGTGTTTTATGGAGGGTTAACACTTATGCAAAGGAAACTTGTCGGATTTCCTGTTTGTGTAAACGGTATTCACCAAGGGCTAATCGTCCTTTGACAAAACCCATCCTTCAATTCGGCACCCCGAACGGTAAACCACAGCACGCAAAGTCAGCCAGCAGGCCGTCGCTGTTTGTAACCGCCAGCCTGTCCACCGTTCACAAGTCGTCACTTTCGCGACGTTCCATGCGCCAACTCAAGGCAAGACAATGAGACTCATCGGGTCGCATAACATGCATGTACGAGGACGCACTGCGAATCCCCATGAACCCGTGCCCCTATGTCTATTTTTTCTATCATGCACACGACGCGTGAAGGATTGGCGGGGAGACTATCGCCTTCCAGCATCTTGTCCAGGGTGTCCGGTGGTCCCGCTTTGGACCCTACTCTTGACCGTTGTCGACAGTAGGGTCCAATGCTTTGTCATGCTCATCAGACACCCACCACGCACGGCTGCCGTGCGCCATGGACGCGCTTGTTGAAGCCTCTAAGCCCGGTGACACTGGGTATCAAGTGAATTTCATTTCAGTTTTACATGTATTGTACCCGAGTTGTCCAAGATGGCTACACAGTTGTAGTGGGCTGCGTCCCGTAGGCGTAGGTCAGACAACGCTCCTCTGGTCCCTGAACATCGTGGTCTCTCACACCCGCAGCTCAATGAGCCAGGTCTCGTGCCCCAAATCCCATCCACCCAAAACCTCGTGTACGATGACCACTTTGAGCATGAGCAACATGCTCAGGTACTCCTCATTTCGCCCGAACAAGCAAGAGACACACTGAGGCCGTCTCGCCCGAATCATGTTGATGGCCAAAATTCTGCCCCATTTTCCCCTTGTGTGAAGAATGTAAGGTTATCCATCTGCCCCTTCAATCATGTCATGTCCATGTTTCTGGTGCAGCGTCCTCGGACGATTAGACGTCTGGTCAAGCCCCAAAGCGCAGAAAGGCAGAGCCTACTTTCCTCGCTGGGATGTCGTTCCAGGACATGGCCGAGGCACGCACAGCAGTGGATGACTACGCCATCACCAACCGAATGACTATTCGGTGGCTGTGCAGTGAGAAGACGCGGTTCACAACACGGTGTGGGCAGTTCAAGGAGAAAGATTGCCCGTGGCTACTCCATGCCCATGTGGCGCTAAATGGCGTTGGTGTCATGGTGGACGAGTTTGTCGACAGTCACAAGTGTGTCCCGGGTGTTGGTCGCGGAGACCCAGCGAAGACTACGAAGTGGGTGGCATGGCAGATTGAGTCGACGCTGAAGCGGAACCCCACAGCTGACGTGAAGACGTTGGCTGCCGTTGTTCACAAAGCCACAGACAAAGCGGTCGACAAGAACACGATGTACCGGGTGAAGAGTAAGGCGTAGGAAAACATCGTTGGCCCCAAAGCCTTATCATGGAGTCTTTTCCCACTGTACTATGAAGAGGGACGTACTGTTCACTTTTTCAGTGCAGCAATTTTTTCCATGTATGCCTCGACTTTCTTACAAATTGTGTCACGTGCTCTGCAGGTGAAGCGTGTGGACTAGAACATGCATGCAATCATGGAGGCGACCAGGGAGGGCGTGTTCATCAGGGAATTTGTCATCCCAGGTGTTACTATCCTTGGGTTCCAGCACGCACGGCGAATCCTCATGATGGACGGCACACATCTCAAGAATGGGCACAAACAGGTGCTCCTCATCTGTCAGTTTTTTTATGCCAACGACAACGCTGTGCCGATGGCATGGGCCATGGTGCCGGGGGAGAATGAAGAGAATTAGAAGTGGTTTTTGGAGCAGCTGGCCATCGCGTATCTAACGACGACAGAGAAGGGTACGGTCATCATTTCTGACCATGAGAAAGGTTTGTTAAATGCCGTGGAGAAGGAGGTGCCCGGGGCTCATCACACCTACTACTGTTACCACTTGCGGCAGAATATAAGGCATAAGTTTGGGAAGCAAGCTGGGTATTGGTTTTGGCGACTGGCACATGCTCTCATACCCGCAGAATGGAGGAGGTGTGAAGAACAGCTGCATGCCGTCAACTCCCGCGCTGTAGTGTACCTCCTTGGAGTAGACTGGGTGGGCGAAAGCCCGAAGGAGCACTAGGCCCGGCTGTACCGTCCACTCGGCTATGGTGGACTCACCACCTCAAACGCAGCGGAGTCTTTGAACGCTTGCATCGTTGAGTGCAGGAAACTGTTTCCCTTCTACTGTTTCGTGTCTCTGTACACATGGGTGCAGGGCTTGCTTGCAAACAGGCACAAACTTAGCAAATCCTGCGAGGGTCAACTTGCCCCAACATCGGCAAAGCAAATCCTGAACAGCGTCATCCTTGCACACAACTACGACGTCATCGAGGAAGGGCCTCAGAGTTGCAGCGTAATGGGGCCCAGCAACAAAACGTGTATGGTGAACGTGCAAGGCCGAACATGCACTTGCGGTGCGTGGAAGGAGTGGAGGCAGCCCTGTGCGCATTCGTCATCGGCCGTAGGGAGCAAGCTAGGGCATTGTGTGACATTGGTTTAACACGCATGGCATACAGGTGCACCTACAACTTCCCCATGCCTGGGGTCAACCCAGCGTTGCTTTAAGTCCTGGAGGGTGTGCTGTGGCAGCAACGAGGACCTAAATGTGGAGCAGGGCGGCCAAAGAGTGCTCGGTGGGACCGCGAGGACAAGCGTCGCAAAAACTACATCTGCCCCCGATGCGGCCAAAAGGGAGAGACGAAGAAGAAGTGTATGAACGAGTCTGTTGTGGCTCCTACAGCAGAGGCAGCAGCCAATGCTCTGAAACGCCGGCTACAACGCGCAGAAGATGTTGTGAGGGTAGAGGCTTACGCTGGTAGGTGGCCTCTAGCTGAGACCCAAGCAGAGAGAGAAGCTACGGCAGTTGCAGCAGAAGTTGCTGCTGCTGCCACAGGTACACCCAGCAATACCGCAGCTGGTTCATGTGTTGTAGGCATAGTATCATAGACCATTGTCCTCCTTTCAGACGACAGTCTAGGGACCAGCGTGTTCGGGATTGGCACTCGTTGGGGATGGGCGGGGCAAGCGGGGCGCAGGACCACCAGTGAAACAGCAAACAGAGTTGCTGTTGCAGCCTCTACAGTTGTTATAGCAACTGCAAGGGCAACAAGAACGGCGAGTCGCGCAACTGACGACGCTGAGTACGACCTCGAGGCAACAGGCTATGACTTTGCGCAGAAAGAGATCTACGACCTTGAACGGCACGTTCTGAGTGACTCGGATGATGAGGAGCCAGAGGACAGCGGCCATTTCACTGACCCGTGGCAACAGAGGGAGTGGGAGGCAAGAACAGTTCGTGAACAGCAACAAGCTTGTGTCATGGACGGATGGGAGGAGTGCGGAGAGGAGTGGGATGACGAGCCCGGTGTCTTGTAAAAGGTAAGTTTGCCATGTTGTTGCAAAACATGCTCATTAGTGCTCTTCATCTTTGACATCTTCAGGGTTACTCATTCCTCCACTCCCTTCGCCATGTGTGTTGTAGGTCATGGCCAAGATGGTTTAGGATTGAAGCACACGTGGTCACAACAGGAAGGACCACATTGGAAGAGAAGGAACTTGCCTTACCTCCTCCATTGGGTCTACAAGGATTGTCAATGGGCCTAGGTTTTGACCAGGAGGACTGTTGCAGGGCCAGTAAGACAATGGGGATAGTGAATGTGGGGTAGGGTGCTTCTCATGGGGTGATGAGAGCCAAAGTGTTTTTGCAAGTTTTGAATAGAATTCTCCATGATCCATGTTCTCGTGTGAAGAAGTGTTATACCCCTGCTTAAGTGAGTGCAAATAGTACTCATAATCACAATACTAAAACATGGCATTGCGCTGGAGGAAATGAATGAAACGAGTCTGTTAAATATAGGTATAAAGGACGTTGATTTCCTTGTAGTTCATTCTCTTCAACACATCTTCACTTTAGTGTACTCACTAGCACACCATCACCGACAACCGTGGATTCGTTGACTTCTTTCCTGGCTGGAGCCTGTGCAACATACATCCTCATGACATGGAAGGATTGGACACCAAGGCTAGTTCACATTACGAAGATGTACATGTGTCCTTGTCAATATGGAACGTGTCAAAAAGCAGACATTTCGTGTGAGGAGGAGCAGGAAGATGTCTTTCACGACGTGGAGGGTTGTGACGTAGAGGGTGCTGACTCTACGTTATCCGACACAGAAGACGATGTGCAGTTTGTTGACTGCTACCTTGATGGTTGCTGTATGACAAAAAACTTGTATCCTATCTGTGAGATCATGGCCTGGATCTATTCTTTGCCACCTACGGTGCAGCGATGGTTGGTCAGTGGATGGCCAGGTCCATTCATCAGAGGATGTGCACACTAAGTGCGCTGAAGCACGAGAATGCTTGTACACTTTCAATGGCAGAGGTGTAAGTGATAGTCACAGTGATGTATTTCAAAAGGCCACGATGTGCTAGTCATTGGTGCTCTGTGTGATATGTGCAGTGGGGTTTTTGTCAATAAGCCCAGTACTATGTTAATGGTGTACCCAACACAACGCACCAGTACATGTGCGACATTACTCAAACAAAATGGAAGACACATGTGCAATAACAAACATGTACTCATATGAGAATATTATGTGTTGCGAATGGACGCTGAGGAGACGCTTAGGAAATGAACGCATTTGGGCATCCGGTTATAAAAAGTAAAAGATTAATGATTATAGAACCATGGGGTCACATACGCGACAATGTGATGGGATGCATCTGCACCCACAGCTGCCAATCACATTTCATGTACACTGGGCAGCTGGTTGGAGCCCGCATACCCACAATCCAACACATGGTATGAGGACAAGGAGGCTCATGGTCATACATGGCGTCCCAAACAGCCTTCACGTTGCGCCATGCAGCCTTGGCCTCTTGACATGTTGGTTTTGGTGGAACGGGAAGGTCCACACCCCATGGACCGCGTCAATCGTGTTCGGTTTTGCCCCAGCCGAGCATGGGACGGAGTGACCAATGTACGAACATCCGGTCCATGTCCATAGTGGACAACTGGGACCATAACGCACAAGTTACGCAAAAAACCGCTAAGTGATCGGTGAAAAGCGTGGGTTTTTACGTTCAACCAAGGTCCTTTGACGTAGTCAGCAAGGGTACACAGCAATGTGTCTTGTTCGTGGCAATGGGCGATGAAACGGCCAATCGCGATAGTCAGCAGTAGACAATGAAACAACCAACCACGCTTCTCGACGTCGTTCGTCAAAAGCATTGTAGTCTAGTCATTGCAACGTTTCGGGGCATATAAAATCGGGTTTGAATCAAAGCTCGCGACATTGTGCTTTCATATGCAATACAAATGTAACGAGGTGCCCTTTTTCTGCCATACTCTGGGTCTGTCCCCCAATTTGGAGGCATCTGGGCCATTTTTCGATGTTTGGAAACCCAGGTCGCGGTCCAGCTCACCTCCGCTCGACCGCCGATGCGAGGAGGAGGAGGAGGAGCGAGCGCGCGAGCGAGCGCCGGCGTGGAGTTCACGCCGGCTCTAAGGCCCTGTTTCGCACAAACCCCCACGTGACGTTCCGAATACGCCACGCGGGGGGTGGCTTCCCCCCTCTCGACGGGTAGCGTAACGGCGACGCTACCTGCTGAGGGGTCGTTTCGACAGGCGGCCCCGGCAATGGATGCGGTCAACAGTAGCAACAAAACCGGTGACTGCGACCGTGCGACGGTCGCAGTTTTCCGGTGGCGTGTCCAACAAGGCGACCGCACCCACCGCCAAGAGGCATACGGGAGCAACGAGGCGGCTCGCCGAGAGACAAGATCAACCGTCGATCGCAGCTGTGATGTGTGCCAACGCATCAAGGCGCAGAGGACCAAGCCACCAGGGGCATTGCAACCATTGCCTGTACCTGAGAGGCCATGGACAGACATCTTGCTTGACTTCATTGGTGGGTTGCCTGTGACGCAGCAAGGTAACAACACGGTGTCGGTGGTGGTGGACCGGTTCTCCAAGATGGCACACTTCATCGCATGTCCTGAGAGTAGCATAGCCACCGGGACAGCTCAACTCCTCCTCAGTCATGTCGTCAAGCTGCATGGAGTGCCGCAGTCGGTGGTCTCAGATCGCGATCCACGCTTCACTTAGCGATTCTGGAGAGATCTCATGGAGAAGCTGGGCACGCGGGTGCAACTGACCACGGCATACCACCCACAGAGCGATGGGCAGACAGAGCGCACGAACCAGACATTGGAGCAGCTGCTGCGGAGCATGGTCCCACCGGATGTAGACGGTTGGGAGGAGAAGCTCGGAGTGGCTGAGTTCGCCTACAACTCAGTGGTGTCAGCATCCACAGGGAAGGCACCGTTTGAGGTGGTCTACGGCCACCAGCCACTGAGCCCAGCCGCCCTTGCTACGGCAACATCTCTTCTAGCTGTGCAGCAGACTGCTGAAGGGTTTGCCACCAATTGGGATGTGGTGCGGCAACGGCTATTGAAGGCACAGAAGCAACAGAAGCAGCAGGTTGATAAGCACCGCTCTACGGAGGAGTTCCAAGTGGGAGATCAGGTGATGCTAAACTCTGTTAACCTGCAACTGATGGGAGTTGGGAGTCCCAAGCTGAAACCGCGATGGGTGGGTCTGTTCCGCATTCTGAAGAAGCGGTCGGCCATTTCATACAAGCTGGAGCTGCTTGCTCACTACACCATCCATCCGGTGTTCCACATCTCCCTGCTTCGTGCCTATTGCGACCCCAACACCTTCTTCCAGGGTCGCGGGATAGCTCCACCTCCTACTGTCCAAGTCGAAGGAAGTGAGGAGTTTGAGGTGGAGAAGATTCTGGCGGACCGCCAGAGGGGACGTCGGCGTGAGTTTTTGGTGCAGTGGAAGGGGTACCCGGCATAGCATAACTCTTAGGAGCCAGAGGCCAACTTCCATGTCGGGGGTACCAACACTGTTCTCCAAGAGTATCTCAGGCGAGCCGGGACGTCGCGCCTCCGACGGGGGGGGGGGGTGAATGTAACGAGGTGCCCTTTTTTTGGCATACTCGAGGTCTGTCCCGCGATTTGGAGGCATCTGGGCCATTTTCTGATTTTGGGAAATCCAGGTCGCGGTCGAGCTCACCTCCACTCGACCGACGATGCGAGGAGGAGGAGGAGGAGGGAGCGCGCGAGCGAGCGCCGGCGTGGAGTTCACGCTGGCGCTAAGGCCCTGTTTCGCGCGAACCCCCACGTGACATTCCGAACACGCCACGCGGGGGTGGCTTCCCCTCTCTCGACGGGTAGCGTAACGGCGACGCTACCAGCCGAGGGGTTGTTTGGACGGACGGCCTCGGCAACGGATGCGGTCAACGGTAGTAGTAAAACCGGTAACTACGACCGTGCGACGGCCATAGTTTTCCGGTGGCGTGTCCAACAAGGCGACCGCACCCACCGCCGAGAGGCATACGGGAGCAACGAGGCGGCTCGCCGAGAGACAAGATTGACCGTCGATCTTGACGATCGACGGCCGAGGACTTCTCGCATAAGGCACTAGGTGCAAGTAGGGCACCGAGTTCAGGTGCAAGTATAACACCAAGTACAGGAGCAAGTAGCTTGCTACAGCAAGCTAGGAGACCAGTAGGCTATGGCTAGAGTAGCCGGCCGGAGAGTATGAATACCTTGTAAATTTTTCATTGTTATTAACCTGTGTTTTCCAGCCCTAGCTTCCAGACATCTCCAAGTCTATCTTTCCTCTCACAACAAACCCCCCACCCACCCCGAAAGGATGTTGTCCGTATGTTTCACGAGCACAAACAACCTCATGTCGACACAATCGGCGTTGTCCCTATTAAGGGGAAGACGCCTGTACCATTGTTGTATAGTTCTCAGTTGAAATTGCCTTCTCTCGAAGGCGCACCGCATAACCGCCAATACGGCAGGGTTCCGTTCACAATGAGTGCATGACAACGTGCACTTTGGTGTGGACATATGGTGGTTGAATTGAAATGTTGTGGACATTACATTCTTTTTAAAACGACAATGGACATGGGGGCAAAAAAGAGCGAACACGTGGTTTGGGTACCAAAACATTCTTGCTGTATGGGTATGGGGTAGTTAAAGAGCGATACATGGATATGGGGGATCTATCGGGAAATCGATGGGTACATGGTCACACCCCCGCTGATTCAATCCATTTTAAGCCGAGTGTGCCATGGCTTCCTCTAATGTCGACGCTTGAATGCATTATGATTATGAGAACCTTGGAAGTCAATGTGGATGGTTGACAAAGGTTGAAGATATCTTCTCCAAAGTCTACATGTTTTCCTTTGAAATATTCATTGTTGTCCAGAAGATCTTAGCATAATCTGTTTTAAGAATGCTGTTTTAGAAGCAAACAAATGGAAACACATCCTGATGGCATCACTTCCTCCTGCCCTAGGCTTCTCTATGAGACCACATTGACGTCTTCAGTGATGCTGAACGCATGCATGCATCGCAAAAGCCTTGCTGCATATCCGTACATTTGGACGGCAGTATCTCACAGTTAACCGCACTCGGACACCTTAGAATCGCTGCCGCGATTCATTGGCCGCGGCTGGGAGTGGGTAAATGGGAAGATGATCTAAAACCTTCTTACTGACATCATTGACGAGAGATCGAGGAGCTTTCCTGACCAGGAAGTGAGTGCAACATGCCGAGCTCAACGACTTTCCCGTCGCTCGTCTCCGATGGGGTCCAGCAGGAAACCTGCGTGGCCGGAAATGAAGTTTCTGTCTTTTGTGCTACGACGAGTTGGGGAGACAGGTGTCAATCGGACGCTGGTCGAACGGCTTACGAAATCGCCAGTACAACTGTTCACGGCATTTTCCAGTAGTAAATGTAAAACATTCTGATACACGCTGACCGAGACCCGCATCCATCGGCTCACCTAAATCCATCCACGGAGATGGTTGGTGGAAAGTGGGTGGGTGAAATCGTGGGTGAAATTCGATCGTGTTTCCCCCTATTCCCAGCCGCGACCATGAAAGTGCCGATTCGACGCGGGGATCATGCTTACTTCGCTGTATCTTGGTCGATGATTTTGTCCATCTCCTGTTTCTACACCCAACGTCGTCCGATATTATCGTGTGATTGCCGGAGTTCACCGAACGATTTGTGTTCATCGTCTGTGTCTTGCCATGCGAACCCAAAACCGGACGATTCGAATTCATCGCCTCTGTCCACCAAACGATTTTTTCCCTCACTGTGCGATATGAACCATGATTCGATTAACGTTTGCCTCCCTATTACAAATTATGGCAATATAATTAAACCTTCAAAAGTTCCAGGAAAAACAAATCGAAGACAAAGGAGCTCGCAAGTTCGATTTCTTTAAAGCACTGAAGAAAAATCATATTTCTAGCCTAAGAACAAACGATGCAAGCCCGCTTTCAAAATTTTGATACCCCATTTCGACAAACCAAGTCACAAACTGGACTTCAAGCAGCCCTGAGAAAGAGATGCCCATTAGTGACCAAACCAATAGTTTGTACTCCATACAACCCATCTACAGACTAGCTCAGATGTAGCTTACCCAGGTCATGGTTGAGTTTGCGACAAAGTTCATTGTTGCCATGGCCATTGGCAGTGCCCAACGGACGTTCGCCACATCTATAGCCCCTATCCTGTGGCATTTGCTTCCATTCCAACAGTCAATTCTCAAATGTTTCCAAGGTTACCAACATGATGTGGGAGTCAGCTTTTGTGTTTCACAAACCTTCGTTTAAAATGATGTGATGAGACTCACAAAACAGACCGTCTTTTTTAGGTTGATTTTACACTAATGAACAACCATACGTTTTAGCGTGATGAGTGACTTCATTGAGAATTGCATCATACTAAGAACATACAGCACATGTTCCATGTGCACCAATTTTAGTACACTGCCACCCACCTTACTCTTCAAAAAAAGTGGGAATGGGTGAATATGGAGTTTGTTTAGGAAAGCTCCAATATGGATGCCACACCATGAACAATTGAAAGTGATTAAAAACTTAGAAAAGGCTTCAAACCCAAGAATCTCCAACAAAAGGTTAATATGTGAGATGTTAAAACTCGCCTACTTAGTCAAAGTATTACATTAAAAAATTCCAGTGTCAAGTTTTGTTCTCCCAAAAAGGGTTAAGCAAATATTCAACTTAAACAAAATGGAAGACATCGATGCTTGAAATTAGACCCAAACCATTTTCTTATCCTACATGTTTTGAAAGGACACAGTTTAATCATGAACTCAAAGAATAATCTTTCTATTTTTTATCTTTCCATATGAGATGGTGCCATTTGATTTCATCCGCCAAAACACATTCAAAACAGAATTCTTCTAGAAATCTAAAAAATGGCAAGGATTTTATTTGCTATAATAAAATTGTTTCCCATTTGTTTTTCCATTCTTGGCCTCATTGAACATCCATACTAGAACTTTCCGTAAGTGCACGTTGCTCATAACGACAAATGCATTCTCCAACCCATGTAATTCCTCCATGATTCTTTGTGCCTACTATTCTATCGATGGTCATACAACAAAGCCAGCATTATGAAGGAGTGAGTAAAAATGTTGGACCCGCCTACCCCTTAGCTACAAGGCTCTATACCTCGTTTTGTTTAAAAATTTAGTCATGCGGATGAAAGCTTTCATTATTTGGTTGAAACATTGACCTTTGCAAGTGTCCATCATTTCTCAATTTAAAAGAATACTTCTTTGCAAATTGTCATCAATGTGACATGAAAAATGCAAAGGTCCCAGGCACAAGGATGGTGGTGCCCATCCGTGCCTCAAACATGTCTACATTGTGACAAAAAAGAAAGGAATCTTACCCCTTACTTCCTACCATATGAAAAGAAGCATTCGATAATGCATGGGGCAAAACTATGTACCAACATGGTGCCCACCACTTAGTGAACGGCCTTTATTGACCTAACTATATTGTTGAAAAAAACTCTTGCCTCCTATCTAGCTCTTCTCTAGTCAATCAACTTAGATGACCACACTCACTAACCCACGTCTAGCCACTGGGATCACATCAAAACCACAATCACCATGGTTTTTCTAGATGTAGCTTGTGAGTAAACAAACAGCCCTTTAATCATATTGTCATGGCATCGTTCTCTGTGACCACCCTCATTCAAGTTGACAACCATCAAAGCAGCAATCATTGTAACATCTTATCTAAAAATACCACTAGGCATTAAGCCCATCACTACCACCTGACATAACATGCAAAGAAGACACTTATCATCCATGGATTTTTCCTTCCAAGGCACTTTGTTTATAGTAGGCTCTTGACAAAGCAGCTTTTCAATCATCCTCTCTAGAACAAACTAAGGCATTGAAATGGAGTAGAAGTTGAGTCACGATTGAAGAGAAAACAAGAAGAAGACTTCAAGATTAGATGAAAGACTCATTTTCTATTTGACCTAACAACACACTTGCCTCCAATGACTAGGTCTTGTTTTATGTAGCCTTTTGAAGTCTGGGGAAACATTGAACTCATTGTTTACTTTCTCCCAATGGGTACAACGAAGCCTTGAAGGTTTCAAGCTAAGAGGTTGGGAGTAAATTGGTTCAAAAAAGCCTTCAATACACAGAACAGGTTACTTGAACCTTAGTGAAAAGAAATCATTCATTATCTTGGGTTGGAATGTTTGATTTTTGGTATTAGTTAAAAGAATCAATTTGATTCAAGATAGTAGAATAGGATGTTATTCATACATGCAGTAAAACAAGGGTCATAAGTTTAATTGGTAATGCAAAAAATTGCCTCACTTTCTTGGATCTCATAACAAGGCCACATGATTTAGAATGCGTATGGCTTGCAACATTATTTGAAGGATGTGCTACCGAGAGATATGTTGAACGTTGAAATGATTCTACCACAATCATACGACATTAAGAAAGATTCCCTAAGAGAGCCATTCCTCTTCAAAGGAGTTTCGATCACCAACACTGCCTTGAAAGAGGATGTTAACATGAATTTGGAAGATGGTACATAGGAAACGTTGTGTGGGGTGGGATAAAAAAAGATTACGAATAGGAGAAGTGAAGAAAACATAACGGTTAAACCCCTCAAAATGGGAATCGTGAGTGCAAGCTAGGGAGGGAAGTGGTTGAAGCTTTGAGTTTGCTTCATGTAAGAAGGAAAACCAATCCTCTTTTTGCCAAAGTCAAAAACACCATCAGCGAGGTTAATTATTGTGGCATCTATGTTGTTGCAGTTGTTACAAGAATGGAAAGGGTTTACAATAGAAGGCTAGTTTCGGCTTAGTTAAGATGAATATGGGAGTGGTTGGTCTTGGTCGTACACACTTTTGAGATGTTACAGTTGAAGGGTGTTTAGTAGAAGGAGCTACATTAGGTGGGGCCTATCTTTAGGTGGGAGGCAATGGTTTCGTTCTATTATTGGTAGAGGTGTAGAAGGTGGTTCTAGTTTTGGGTTGTATGCTGATGGTGTGTATGATGTACGCATTAGAGGAGTTAGCATGGAAACGACAACAATGCATGTGACTAGTTTGATGGAGGTTCTTGTGGGGTGTGATATTCTAAAGGGGATGGTAGAGGGTGGGGCACATTTGAGAGGGGAAACTATGGCTAATGTTGATTTGGGAGATTCAATAGTGGGTGGTACCAAATTTGAAAGGGTTCACAAGGTGTGGGTCATTTAAGATGGTTTTATGTGAGTAAGAGAGTATTAAGAGGAAGGGAATGAGTTGAATACGCTTTTTGGGAGCAACCTTTGGTGGGGATGGATAAGAATGGGTAGCCTTAGATTGACCTAGATTGGAAATTTGTGTGGTGCATGGGATTGATCCAAGGGTAGGAGGGAAAGATTTTGGCTATAAGGGGCTTGGAGGGGCTAACTTCGATCTATCTAGTCTCAGAAAAGTTGTATATGATAAGATTATTGCATGCATGGGTGGGATTACTTTGGGTCCTTGTGGGGTTAGAGCAGATGGTTAAGGAGGGACCATCAGAACGGTTGGTGAGGCTAGGTTGAATTAGGCTTAACCAAGATTTGTTGGTTATTGGTGAGGAGGTGTAAGCTTGGATGGTGCTTGAGGGAGAGAAGGGGAGGGGTTGGGAATGACAAGGTTCATGGTTTTAATCTTAAGTTTCTCACTATTTTGAAGGGGAGAGTAGGCTAGGCAATGGGATATGGAGTCTTAAGGTCTGCGAAGGTCACATCCTAGCTCATGTCACAGTCAATGGTGCTACATTTCTTGTGGAATAAATGGTACAAATTGTGCAAGATAGATGGCTCAGGATTTATGAAATTCCCATAAACATCACAAACATTGTATGCAAAATGGTCATAAAACATACAACTCATTAGCAAGGACCCATAAAGTGCTCATGTCTTGTTTTGGGCTAGAATGAGCACTTATGATAAGTAGACAAACTGAAATAATGTCCGGTTTCCTCTTTGATTGGTGCTTGATGCTGATTGATTATAAATTATTTTTTTTGTTGTACTATAGTTATGTCCATAAAGCATGGATGTGCATCTCCAAAACTATAAATGGGTCACACCCTTTGAGTTTGGGTCCATGGTTTGCATTATGGTCATTCAAATTAGAAATTTGAAAAATAATGTATTTACACCACCATCCAAACGATTACATACATTTATAAAGCACACAATGAAGGGCATGGTTCTACATGACATGATTTAAAAATGATAGTTTTGGAATAACACATTTCATTTGTGGCATCAGAAGAAGTTATCGTTTCTTTCACATGTGTAACTGTCACACCTTGCTCATTGTCTTTGTTATGAAAGTAAGCTTCATGATTTTCTTACAAACATTGAACATCATAAAAATGTGGATTGTGAATAAAAGCAATTGATTTCCATAAGATAATCTACAAACAAACAACCAACGTGTATGAAAGGTAAACGTAGAATGCCGTTTTAAGCGTTGGTGAATGAGTGTCTACCACCACCTTACAAAAAACTGTGACCGTAATCTAGATGCCTTTACGTTAAGACAAGATTCATATGCTTATCCACCTTGCATTCCATCCATAAAAAAAGGGAACGTCTTATGACTCATAACATGATAATCATATCTATGCGTCCATGTTATACCCTCCTGCCACATGAAATTGTTTGTTTTGTCATTTTGGAGGCCAACGAATTCATTATTTCATGTGCAAGTTGTAAATCATTAACAGACCATGAATACACTTTACTATTTCCACCGTGGTCAATCTTGTAACTTTCTTAGTGCAAGGGGTCTCCTCATGGTATTCTTTATCTCAGACTCGAGAGTTGGGTCGAATCCAGGTGTTCAAAGACTCATTCCAATCTATGCGCAGGTGGAAACAGGGGATCAGATAGAACATGCATGTGCAAGATAAGAAAAAAATGAGATAAATAACATTGATTGAAAGTGGACAGGTACACGAAGTTTATTCATGCCACAATGTCCTCATCCTCAACCCTTCACATGACATCTTCAACAATGAAGTTCAAGTCAATGCTTGCGACGCGTTAAAAGTCAATGTCGTAGCAGTTGTCTTAGCCGCCTTGGCGCCACAAGTTAACGATGATGCTCGGGTTCCTGCTCGGGTGGGCCCACCACTGCAGCATCCACCCAACTGTAGCGTCTTTGATTGCACGCATGCTGAGGTTGACATTGTCAACGTCTTACAGCTTGTCGCCAACCCATGCTCAGTACACGTAAGAGATCTCCCTTTTGAATGGCTTATGGAGACCGATGTCCGTCACTTGCAACTTTGATATGCAGCCGACCGAGATGCAGAGCTACGGCACGTATGGAAAGTGCTCACCCACCCATTTGCGGAAGTTTTCCGAAGCTTGAGTGGGCCAAGCATCAAGCACAGGAAGCTACTTGACCGTGGTGTGATCGAGGGCATGCGTAGCACACATATGGATTAACAAGGGCTCGAGGACCATGCGGAACCACTTCTTGGCTGTCTTGACTTTAGCCAAGTGATCTGTACTGTGTGTGAAGTGCCACCACGACGTATTTCTTACCATGTCCGTGTGCGGTCCGGCGTTTGGCATGCTGAGGTGTTGTCGGTCGAGATGACTTGGAATGGTAAGACTTCTCCATCCAAGGCGCATGCCACCAGCACGGTCACCTATCGCTTGTTCTCCTTGCCGCACACCTTTACCTCGTGCCTCCCTTTTGGTGCATAGGTGTAGCACAACGCCGGCACCAGATGTTGGTATGGTCTGTGTTGACAAACATGCACGGCTGGATTTTGTACATGTTGATGTAGAACGCTGCATGGCGGTGTATTGACAGCGCGTGGGCCTTCCAGTTTGGGGAAAGCTTTTAGGATGCGTTGGTGCCACACTGTCATGTCCATTGTAGTTCATTGTTGAAAATTTCTAGCACTAGCTGTTTCTGAACATGGCCGCGGTGGACTGCCCTTGTAACATGTCCACTCCTCAGTTCGCATGGATGGAGTGGACCCTCTCCTTGTTGGTTTCCAAGTACTGTGGAACCCCCTTCTCCTGCATGGCTTTGAGGGCACGGAGGATTTCTCCCTTAAAAGTAGGGTCATCGTGGAAGTAGGATATCCCTCAATGTGACCCTTACACTTGAGGAGTGTTGAGCATCGTGAACTCTTTAGGCACGTTGCCGCCAGCAAGTTGTGCATTGCCATACCGTGCCTTCAACTCAGTCATGCATGGCTTGTACTAGCCCTTGACCGTGCTGTACAACAACTTGTCATACATAGAGCATATGTTGGGCGTGCGGTAGTTGTGGTGGAGGAAAGAGATGGCACCGTGGATGGAACCGCCAAGGCGCAACACTACTGCATGAATTGTGGGCACGTGCCTTAGCCTGAACCAATCAGTGTACATGCTGTGTTTTGGAGTGCCGTTGACAAAGATGTTGTTGACGATTAGAGCAACCAAACGATGGCAAGAGGGCAACTATAAGTGGCGTCAACATCTGCTTCAGAACCGTCATCTACGTTGTTGTCATTTGCTTGCTTCTCCAATAGGGCAGCGACAATGGCCTATTTGGCTTTGGTATAGGCATGGCGTTTGTCTGCCGTTGCCATTGCAACTGCCACTGCGTCAATGTTGCCAAACAGACCACATGGAAGTCCTTTGCTTCGTCCATTACATTGCTGACAGGTTCTTCATCCTCATCGTTGGACAAGACGACACGCGACCTCTTTCGCAATAGCATCTCGTGGATGGACGTGTTCGCAGTCTTCCCTTTGGAGCCTTTTGTTAAAAGCACGGTAGAGGCAAACAGGGTCATAGATGGCGGTGAGACAAAGGTCTTTCATTGACGGCCTAGGGAGGAACGACGGGTTTTGGCGCTAAGCGTGCTCATGCAACGTTAGTTTGATGTTGGTCGCGAGAGACACGGCTGGAAACGTTTGTAAGGAGAGACATGTTGAGAAACGAGCATACTACAATTGCTTGCCCATGCAATGAGGCCCACTTCTAGTGCTTGGGTGACTCGACCATGCGCTTTGCCAGCGCACGACAACAAACCAGGAGTGACCGACCATGCGGCTTGACAACACAAAGTGATGTGCATGTCCGAACGTCAATGCGCACGTGCCCACGTTTTACGATCTTGAATTCAAACTTTTGGGTTCTCAAAAAGAGAATTGGCATCGGCATGCCAAAAAACCAGCCAGGAGGTACTTCTCAACAAAACCAAAAAGATACTAGGACACTGGATTGATGTACTTGACTACATTGAAATGATAGAGAATAAAACAAACACTTCCTATAACTTCATAAATATTTTGGAAAACGAATTCATATGCCAGTAGGGTACCTCTCCATTTCTGCGTGGAACTTTGACTTGTGCTTTAACAACCGGAGACGAATACAAGTCACATGACAGGTAAAAACAGCCGAATGTTGTTTAAAGCTATATAGATATCATGGACCGATACATTGCTATTCAGGAGGTCTTCCTTTCGTTGAGAAAACACACCATGACAAGGATTAAGCTATCTCACACACATGGGGTAAGTAACATCAGCTAGGAAGAACTTCATGTTTGGCAGACTAAAAACCTTTGGACATGCATGGTTTTGCAAAGGAGCATCGATCATTTTCATCTCATACCCTCTATGCACGTACAAAACTGCACATTCAAAATAAAAAATGATGCAGAAGTTATCAAAGATCTTTTACCCCTTTACATTCCACTATGGTCCATGCTTCTCTACCAACTTGATTGGAGGATTGTGTGTATTTTCCAAAACACCAAGACAATCTTAAGACCATTGGTCAAATAGAGAATGGCAAACTATCAATACAACGGTGTAATTTCTATCCAGCAGTGTGATGAGTGTTAGTGCCATCTTCAATATGCTCCTCGTCCAAATATTCCATCATTAACATGTTTTGTTGCATCAAAACAAAGCATTAACCCATATGAATTTGTTTCTTATGTTCCAGCCTCGTAACCTACAAATCATGAACAAGTGTGTCAAAAACCATTGGATTGAGGCCACCCTTGGGCTCATTGAGACAACAGCTCTGGAAAAAATACCTCCTCATTCAATATTTGAGATTATTGGAGGAACGTATAAATGCATTTGAAAACTTCAATTGCTAGAATTTTCTCTCGTAAAGAACACAACATGATGTCGTCAATAAGGTACATAAGTATTGATGGAAGGTACTAGGTGTTGGGAAAAACCAACCTATCTAACTAATCTTTTCTTAAGTGTTTTTGGCCATGTTTTTGGCACGCCCAAGGCATTCCACTCGTGTCTTGAGCAGTGGCTACAGAAAACTGCAACTTGCAAACGAGACATGATGCCTTTAAGATTGCTTGGCATTTGTATTGGTGACATTTCACATAGAAATAGGGATGCAAAAAATGAGAAAATTCTTGTACCTAAAGTTCTAATCACCAACCAAAAAAACGCTCTACAAAGAAGGTACCCTTTTGGTTGTTTTTGGCTGTTTTGACCAACCTAGCCTAGAAACAAACCTTTCATGGCATTCTCATTTGAGAGTGGATGAAACCAAACATTCACACATCCTTCTCCATCACTTCACTGATTCTTATGCAGAATGCAAGAATAAAGAATTTTCATAATGGGAAAGAGAACTACACCAGTCAAATCTACACATGGGAAGAAATGATTTGATTGTTATTTGCTTTGATCAAATTCTGGTGAAAACATAGGCCCTCCTTAGACAACACAAAAAACTACAAATAAAACATTCAAAAACCAAGAAACATGGATATAAACCATGGGTTACGTATAGTTATGTGGGAAAGACTATTTGCATTCTAACCCAACATTACCGAACGAGGAACAATGTGTTGAATAGCTAGTTCAATGATGTTTTGACCCATTGTCTCCTTTGACTGTTGTTCATTACCAACACAGTATTTTCATGTTGATCTTGAATCTAATGCAGGGTTGTGCCAAGAGATCAATTATTTGGCTGATACGTTTCATGGAACTTGTCTTTCAGATGTAGATGAAGTTATCATGTATTTTGAATGATGTTCTTGGAGCATATTCTAAGGAATTCCAACCCCAAAGTTGCGTCATGTTGACAGGTGCTTCTGAATCATTATAGCTCATGTAAATGTCTTTTAGATATCCTTTTCCTATATGCTTGGCTCATGTCCATTAAGTGTGATTTTTACGTAATACAATGGTATGAGAAGTGTTTTCACTTCTTTCTCATTTCCAATGGATTTTTGCATTACAACATAGTTTATGGTGTTTATTGGTAATTCATTTCCCGATGTAAAAGAAAATGAAAAAACTAATGGAAGGTTTTAAGCGTAAGTGCTGCCCACAACGAGCTTCAAGACTCATATGAGTGACCATAACCGTTAGATGCACAAAGAACCAATGTCAAAAAATGATTTTTATGTGAAGTTATGAATGCCCTATGTTTATGCTTTTGTGGAAGTCAAATAGAAATGGGGTAGGCGGAGGTTGCAGCTAGAAGATGGAGGAAACAGGAGAAGGGAGGTGGTGACAATTAGCCACAACCAAGAGCGAGATGCCTCTTGTTTCTTGTGAGGGGAGATGTAAAGAGTCAAACGCAAGGCAAACTTTGGCTTTTAGCTGTGTGAGGGGGAGGGGGCTCTCGTAAGTTGTTAGGGGGGGAAGGCTATTGGGAGCTCTAGAGGGGGAGGGCTCTCAAGTGCTGTGAGGAAATATCCAAGAAAAGGACCTAGCCAAGAGCAAGGAAAGGTGAGAGTTGAATTTTTTTTGGTTAAGAATAAATTGAACTATTGAGCCAAACTGACCCCTATCGGAGTGCGTATCTTTGCTTGCATGGTTTTTCACCTGGCGTGGCAAACCATTCATAATGCACATGACTTGGTAAAAGCAAAACAGCGAGCGCAACCTGAAAGAGACATATACGCCTTATCTTACATCATACTAAATAGAGCATGCAAAGTAGGATACAACACACCACAACAAATTAGGACTTATTCAGGTGTATCATCAACGTTTACTACTTTAACATGATAGTGCAACCAAGGGAAGGTGGTGTGAGTGAAATGCTTAAACACCACAACACTACCGGCAATGAATATAGAGAGATAGCCGAGAGAGACTAGGCGTACGCCGCTTCTATGGAAATGAGGTTTTCAAATGAGATACCAGCCGCATCTTGATGTGTGAGGTCTGACGAGGGCACAGGTACGCACGCCACAAGAGCACTATGTTTATAGTACCCACAGTAGCATCAGCACAAGTGCATACCGTCAGAGGGGCGGCATCAGAAGCACTCCAGAAAATACACCCCTCCATCTACATTAGTCTAGAAGCACCCATTGAGAAGGGCCGCAATCAAGAGCAGCCCACAACAAGCATTACTCTAGGAGCAATGATCAAGAAGCACTGTGCCAAAAACATCCAGACTTTGCAATCTGTCTGGAGTGGTGAACCAAAAGCACCTAGTGAGGAAGGAGAGGGGGGGGGGTTCATAATAGAGAGTCAAGGGCTTGAACTCTCACACCCCATAAGCACAAAAGGACAAAGACACCAAAGATGAATGAGGGGACAGGTATTTTGGGGGGATAGGAGAAGAGAATGGATATAGACACATAGGAGACATGAGACCAGTGGCGAGGGAATGTGAGTGCAAAATAACCTGCAAGGGATATACACTCAAAGGGAAGAATTCCAAAGCAAGGGAAGGAACATAGATGCAACAGACAAGTACTCATCAAAGAGTGGACCAAAAGATGTAGTCCAGGGAAATGGAGAAGAAGGGAAGAGGATGAATCAAACGGTGGGAGGGTATGAAGACAAACACTTGTAATGCTCAAAGGAAAGGCAAGGTAGTGGAAGGCCTTCATGAGAAATTTCAAAAGCTAGAACGTCACAAAGATGAATAGAAGAGAGACATCCCTCGCAATTACAACATCACACACGTAGTAGTGCTCAATATTGATCTGCTTGGTATGACAATGAAGCGCCTCAACATACTTGGCAGTAGTCAACCTACTTTTACTTTCCATGTGAAGGAGCCCAACCGGGATTGAGAATGGATGTGCGCAAAGAATTTGACAGGACCACATCATCTAAGCAAGAGCACTACCTAGAGCCATGTACTTGGCCTCCCTTGATCTACAAGCCACACAGTCATGCTTTATGCTAATCTAGGAGATGGCATTTATTTGAAGGAGGAAGACGAAGTCGCTGTTATTGCAAGAATTCAAATCAAGTACATAGGAACTTGCGACAAAGCCCTCAGGGAGGGGCACACACGACCCAACCGCAAAGACAAGGTTGGCTTGGAAATAACTAAGGATATACCAAAGGACGTATGCGACCACCTGTAGATGAGCCGTAAGAGGCTAAGGAGTGTACTTGGCAAGGAAATTCACTCTACAATGATGGATTTGAAGGTGGAATCATACCCAACTAAGTGTCGTGGGCCACACAAAAGGCAAGCACGGTGCCCATGGCATAAGTAATGAGGCAACAGAGAAGGGGCAAGAGAGGTTGATAATAGATTGAAAGCAGTTTGTAAAGATGTAGTCATTGTGCTCGTATTGAACCAACTGATACCCAAAGAGAAGCTCTATCTATAATCCTCAAGAAATGACTGCAAGGTCAAGGTCCTTCATGTAGTACGCTAAGGAGAGGAGACCCTTTGCCTTAGAGATCACTGAGAAGAAAGAAGAGGTGATGAGGAGGTCATCCCCATGAAGTAGAATGAAGGCACATATGAGAGTCGTGCCACTAATGAACAGAGAGGGGTTGGCCTTACAAGACGGAAACCATTACAGGCAAGAATGGACAAAAGTTCCTTGTCCGAACAACAAGGAGATGTGCAGAGACGGTAAAGCATGCAATGTAAACAAAAACCCATCCAAGAGGTTGTACCATGTATAGCTCCTCCTCAAGAAAACCATGGAGGAACGTGTTGTTCACGTCCATCTAGTAAAGCTCCAATTGAAACTGAGCCTCGACCCAGATGGCAACGTAACTCTTCTTAATACGGCCGACAGGGGTGTAAGTGTCAATAATGTCAACGTTGTAAACTTGGAATTAGCCCTCGGCAATGAGACAAGCCTTATGCCTATTAAGGGTACCCAAGGATGTTTACTTCCTACGTAGGACCCAATTGGCCTTTATCATCATTCGATTGGGAGGAAGGAAAGCAAGCTTGTGAACACCATGCTAAGCACATGCCAAAAGTTGTGCGACATGGGTGGTGTGCTGAGCAGCAACGTCCTGGCGTTCAAGAGCGTCGACAAAGGAAACAGGGTAATGGTTGTCAATAGCCAATGGGGAAGAGGGCCTTGGAGGGGCGGAGGTGAATCAAAGAGTGTGAGAAGCAGTGTCGCGATAATTGGCATAGTGATGGTTAGTAGTGATATCTAGCGCATGGCGAAGCTCGAAGTGAAAGAAATGACGGCCATGTGCGTGACTAGGGTGGTTGGTATACGCAAGGAGAGGGCGAGGTGCTCAAATTGACATTGATGAAACAACAATATACAAGAAAACGGGGTAGGACGAGGCAAAGTGGGTGGGGTGGGAGGCAAGAGGGGAGGGAGGGGGAGGGGGAAATGGTGCGGGCACGGAGATCACCGCAAAATACTTTTAGGAGAAGATGACCAAATCTGGAGGAGAACCGGACAAAAGAGAGGTTGAGAGGGAGAGAGAATGTGGTGGGCAATGCAAGATAGAGGTTGAGAGAAGGAGAGGAGGTTGTGCAAGACCAATGGATGGGCATAAAGGAAGAAGAGGGCGGATGCGGGCCAAGGAAAGGAGGATCTGGGGAGTGAGAAGGGAGGAACATAAAAGAGGAAGTGCTAGAGGACACACCAAGGGTTGGAGCAGGGGAAGAGGGAGGGGAGAAGCAAAGTTACAAGCCAGAGAATGAGCTGTGTGTGAGCATGTGTGAGTGGAGACAACATAAGGAAGAGTAGGAGAACCGAAGATGGTGTAAGAGGGAAGCGGAGGGGGGAGGAAGGAGGGAAAAGGGGAGAAGGGGTAAGGAAGGGAGGGGAAGAAGTAGTAGGGGGACCAATGGAAATTACAATAGGAGGTAAAGGAAGAATATGAGAATGAGCCTGAGCAACGTGCTCACGCATCCAAGAAGAGGGTTTAGCATGAAGACAAGACGGCAAGAATGGGGGAGGGGTGGGCAGTCAAGGAGGGGAGGACGGAGCAAAGAGAGTCGTGCGTTTTGAAGGACATGGGGGGAGAATCGGAAGGGAGGGAAGGGTATTACAAGAAAAAACACTAAGTAGAGGAGACAAGGGTATGGGATGAGGGATATGTGAAGCGATTGGAGTCAGTGGACGAGGGGAATGGAGTGTTTGAGGAATAAGGGTACGCGAGGTGCCACGTAGGGAGGTTCAAGGTAATTCAGTGTCTTCAAGAATATCCTTAAATGAAAAAACCAAAAGGTCAAGGGATTAAGTAAAGTTGGGCAAGTGAGAAGAGCTAAGTGCCTGTGTAGATATCAAAGAAGGGGGAACATGCAATGCACAGGTAGGAGGTCAAGAGGGAAGGGAACCATCGATGGTAACAAGGAAAAAAGGGGGAGAAAAACAAAGGGCTGCCACACTGATGTGATGGAGGCAAGGGAGGAGAAGGGAGGTACGAGCAGAGAACGCGCTCGGGGCACAAAAATGGAAGGAGGAATAGGGATCTTTGCGGATGGGGACACAGGCGGAGTTGCAGGGGGTACGATGGGCACATAAAGAGAAGAAGAGGAAGTTAGTTAGGCATTGAGAGGGGTGGGTGCTTTAATAGGGGGAGGGGAGGGAGCTGTCTGGATAAAGGGGATGGGGACAGGAGAGGGGGCAGGCACAAGCAACGATGCAACGTGCAAGCAAGGGGGAAGGGGAGGAGGGGAAGACGAGGATAGGAGGCTACCACAGAGAACAAAAGAGGAAGGAAGAATAGAATGAGACCTCGAAAGACATACGAGAGAAATTTAAGACTAAACACATACAAGACTGTTCATTGAATATGCAAAGGCAGAGGTTAGAGGGAGAGGGATACAATCCACACAAAATGCGGTGTATGTCAGCTTCTCAAAGAAGCTAGCATGGCACAATTCAAATATCCCATGCGCAAACGGATCCCAAAACCAATGTGCACGGGAGGGAGGAGAATTACCAAGTGTGAAACATAGGCGATCAGGTGGATCAAGCTAGCCGGATCAAGAGGGAGTGGAAATAGAAGATGGCTATGGAGCCCCACATTATGGCCTCGCTAAGATTCATGTGATGAGGAAATAAGAGCTCAAATTGAGTGGTTTTGGGTGCAAGATGTTCGTGCAGAATCCGGATCCACACCCAAGCGTTGTAGGACTCAGCTTGAGACTTGAACCTACGATCATGGTGAAGAAAGCCAGCCTTATTCATCATGGTGCAAAAGCCCTCAATGAGGGTCTGCTTTGTGTGTTGTGTAACCCCATTATGTAGAGGAGAAAAATGGGTACAAATCTAATAATCAACTCCCTCACAAAAAAAAAATCTACAATGTCACCAAAGAACTTACTTCCACAATCGAAGAAAAAATGGAGGAACTGGTAACGACTCTAGCATTTGGTCATGGCACACCAACTTTGGATGGTTGTTGCATCATCATGATTGCCTTGAAGACCCATGTGAAGTAGGGATTTTTGTCAATCAAGCTAAGGAAGCATATGGAATGCTCAGCATGAGACTTATCCTCAAGAGGTCCAAGGAAATCTGCATGAATAATCTAGAGAGGCACAAAAGCACGAAAGGGCATGGACGGAAAAGGGGGGCACTATATCTTACTGACAGCTCAAAAGGTACACATAGCAGTGTTGGAGGTAGCGAATAAAGGGTCGGACAATCCATCGGCGGGAAGGTAACAAAGGATTGACATGAGAGCGGAGGTCGCGAGATCACAAAGGGGACAATAAAGGAGATGCGAGTTGGCAGAGCAAGAGAGATAGAGATAGAGTGGGGGCAAAGAACCTCATGAAGACCCTTGCCATAGCAGCAATGACTACGTAGGACAACATGCCCACTTGAACGATCAGTGACTGCTAAAAGTGCAAGCACATAAGTGGTAGAGAAACTACATGAATGAAGCATCTGAACTGTGAGTAAAGAGAATTTAAGGGAAGGAACATAGAGAAAAGAGAAGAAAAAGGGGTCACGGATAGGAGACGTCTTGTATACAGTTCCAACACTAAGAATAGGGAGGGGTGCACCATTGGTAGTAGAAGCGGCTGTGATGACAGATGCAGAATAAAAGCACATGAAGAGCTCATAGATAGGGTACATTTGATTAGTGGCGGCCCCGTCAACAACATAAAATGGAGAAGATACCATCCGTGCAAAAGAGAAGGCAGTAAGGAGTGGTGCGAGGAGGTACACCCTCAAAAAAGAGAAAAGGACAATGAGAGAAGAGGAGACTACGACAAAGAAGCAACATAAGTAATAGAATGAACCAAGGGGACCGTACCGATGGGCGGGGGACTGTTTGGATCACCCTTAGTAAGATCCTGACAAATCAAGGCAAGGATGGCATCGTATGTGAGAGTTGAAATTGTCGCGGAAAGGGGTGCGGGGCTGCCAGGCAAGCTCATGGCAGCAGCGACGAGTGGCCAAAGGGGCGAGGCATGAAGAGCATCACGTACATGATCATGTAGAAGACCATGCTAGCAAACAATGTGCTCACGAAGGTCTGGGATTGAGGGAAGGGGACAAGTATGTTTGTGATGACGTACAAAATCAAAGTTCCTTCGGATGGTCGAGCAACTAGCGTGGCCGGCAAGAGCGCGGAGAGTATGAGCATGGGCAGTTGGGGATGGGAGGATGGTAACACAAGGATCAAGAAGGAGGAGCAGAGAATGAGTGGCAATAGGCTCACATAAGGTCTAAAACACTCTCCCACCATCAAGGAGAGCAGGAAAAATGGCACAAATTTGCTGATAAGCGTATTATAGGGTTAACGCAAGAAAAAAAGAGGTAAGGGAGTTGGTGAAAGTGGGACTAAGGTCAGCAACGAAGGTGATCACACATGCCTGGTCCGTAAGAAAGGCATCCGTAATGAGAAGCTTGCTCTTGAGAAGCTCGGCGCTACCTAGGTAGGCTCCAAAAGACTCATTGGCATGATGAGAGCGCTAGGGTGAGCAAGAAGAGAGGTAGCAAAAGAAAGAGAGTAGGAGTAAAGCACAAGGAAGGAGGCCTAGGTCTTGCAAGGGCAAGCAAGTAGAGAACATTTAGGGGAAAAGTGATCAAGTTGGCAAAGGGAAAGGGTGTTAGCATTAGAGTATTTGAGATGAAAGGCAAGGGGAACATGGTAAGGGTGCGTGAGAGGGCGGACAGGGGCAGGATCATAGTGCTCCTTGAGATTTTGCATATGTGCCTAAGAGACAAAGCGAGCGGAGCAGTTGCTTAACTTTGTGTTAGAAATGAGGTTATGAGATAAGGTGAGGGCCTTCTACAAGGAGGGCGGGCAAGGAACAATTGTGGAATGCTAAGTGAGTGTAAGCATCATGGCGTCAAGACAAGCCTAAGTGCAAGCAAGGTCACGAGCCAAAAGGAAAAGCCCGTCGGATTGCTATGGCGCCACCTTCAACTCCACCTCAAGCTGAGCTCAAAACTGCAAGGGTAGAATCCATAGCAAGAGCACACCTCTGGCAGTAGTGAACCACTTAAGACAGCAACACTCCGTGTGCATCAGCACCATGGACAACAAAAGTAATGGCAGCAACGCTAGCAAGGTGGGCACCATCATCAACCCCTGCCGCAACAACACCATGTGTACCACATGAAACATGAATACTAGCAGGAGCAATAGCATTTCCCACCACTACAAGACAAAAAGCAACGTTAGCAATAACTAAATGAATGATGGGACCCCCAACAATAGTGGGGCAAAGAGGCGGTTGAGCACCAGGCAAGACGCAACAGAATCAACGATGGAAGTAAGGAGAAAAGCATGGGGATCGCTTTGTGGAGCAAGCTTCAAGGGCAAGGCCGGAGGGAGAGTAGCACGGAGAGTAGTGAAGGAAAAAGTGACGGCCATAACCGTAGCACACTTGGGCGAGAGATTGGTACTCTCGTCACTAAGACCTTAATTGCGCGAAGGTAGCGAACTGCTGACATGAGATGAGGCATCAACGACCTAGACCTCGGCAAAAGCACCTTTGGCTATAGCCGCAACTAGGAAGGTAGCTACAAGGTAGAGCTCAGGCATTGTGCTACACCAAGTGAAGGAAGGGGCAAGAGTGGCCAGGATTAGAAAATAAGAAGAAGACCGAGTTCTGAGAGGAGGTGGCGGAAAAACCATTGTGTGGAGTGTGTGCTAAAGGAAGTTCATTTGGAGAGGACAGGAAGGAAAAGTAGAAACAAGAGAGAGCAAGAGGGACGAGGAGCTGAGTTCACAAACTGGACAATACGATAAAGAAAGCAGATGACAGGAGTGGAGAAAGGGGCAATAAAGTATTCTATGAAATCAAAGTACAAGTAAGCACATAGAAAGAGATATAGTGTGTTGGCAGGGACAAAGACCAAATAGGGAGACATGAGGAAGAGGAGAGCAAGAAAGAAAAATGCATGGGGAAAAGAGAGAAAAAGGAAAGGGAGCAGAAAGTAGGGAACAAAGAGAGAGAGAGAGAGAGAGAGAGAGAGAGAGAGAGAGAGGAGAAAGATAGAAAAAGAAAGGGTAAAGACAAAGTTTGAGGCCCGGGCAAAGAGAACCAGAAAGGAGAAGAGAGAGAAAGGGAAAGAAGGGAGGGTATGCACAGGAGATGGAGGATGAGTGGCAAAGCAATAAGGAGGTAGAAGGGGATGAGAGGAAACAATAAGGGGTGAGGAAAAGGAAAGGTAGAAGAGACATTGAGGGAAAGTGGAATGAGAAAGGTTGGGAGCAAAGGGGGGGATTGCGGAGTGAAGGGGATATCAGTGGTAGGTACAAAGAGACTCAAAGAGAGAGGGAGGGGGAGATAGAGAGGCAGAGAGAGAGAGAGAGAGAGATAGAGAAAGAGAGAGAGAGAGAGAGAGAGAGAGAGAGAGAGAGAGAGAGAGAGAGAGAGTTAGCCAAAGAAGGATATGGCTAGTCATAGAGTGATAGATAGAAAGTGGGAGGGGAGGACGAAAAGGGGGGGAGTGTTGAGGATGAGGGAGGAAAGATTAAAAGGAGAGAGAGAGAGGGGAAGGGAGAGAAATAGAGGGTGGAGAGAGAGATAGAGAGAGAAAGAGGGAGGGATAGAGAGAGGGGGGGAGAGAGAGACAGAGAGAAAAGGGGGGAAGAGAGAGAGGGAGGGGACGGATAGAGAGAGAGAAAGAGAAAGATAGAGATGGAAAGAGAGATACACAGTGAGAGAGATAAAGAGAGAGAGAGGGAGATAGAGAAATAGCAAGATTATAGATAGAAATGGAGAAACAAAAAGACAGACAGAGAGGGACATGGAGAGAAATAGAGAGATAGAGAGACAAAGAGAAAGAAAGAGAGTGAACAAGAGGGAAAAGAACAAGCCAGCACATGCACGGATGGAAACCATATGGGAGACAAAGACCGCACAATAGGCAAACAAAAAGCAGGAACAACTATACTGAGGGAGGTATCGGAGGAAAGCAAAGCGTGTGAGGGGAACAATTGTTATGGAGGAAGGATGAGAGTGCTCATGAAGGTAGGAACACAAGACAATAATAAGAGACATGCTGATGGAAGCCACCCAAGGAGCACACACGTATTGCATAAAAAGGAAACGAGATGCATAGACGACAGATATGGGCCATGAACAACGAAGTAGGAAAGAGGATGGAGAAAAGGAGGAAATGGGAGAAGAGGAGAGAGGAGGAAAACAAGAACCGCAAAAAGAGAGGAAGTATCAAAAAAAGGAGCAAGCTCAAGAAGTCGTTGAGAAAAGAAGAGAATACAAGGCACACTCCAAGATCTGAGGACCAACATGACTCGACAAACTAATGGGGTCAAACGTGAGGGAGTTCAACATGAAAGGAAGTTGATAAGAGTTGTTCCGTTAGAGAAATAAAAGAGAAAGAGAAAATAGAAGATGGAAGGATAAATTTAGTCAAGAGGTTGGAGGAAGAAGAAACGATAGAGAGATAAGAGAGAGAGAGAGAGAGAGAGAGAGACAGTGAGAGAGATAGAGAGAGAGAGAGAGAGAGAGAGAGAGAGAGAGAGAGAAAGAGAAGGCTAAAGGGGAGGAGAGGGAGGGAAGGCAAGAGGGATAATAGAGGGAAATGGGAGATGTTGGGTAACCTAAAGGAGGATCGTAGGAAATGTTAAAGGGGAAAGAGAAATGGAAGCAAGAGGAAGGGAAGAGAGAAAGAGAGAGAGAGAGAGAGACAGAGAGAGAGAGAGGGAGAGAAAGAAGGAGGGTAAGAGAGAGAGGGATGGATAGGGAGACAGAGGGAGAAAGAGAGAGATAGAGAGAGAGAGAGAGAGAGAGAGAGAAAGAGTGAGAGAGAGAGATAGAGAGCAAGAGAAAAAGAGAGAGGGAGAGAGAGAGGGAGAAACAAAAGACATGGGGAGAGGGAGATACAGGGTACGAGACAAGGATAAAAGGCGAAAGAGAAAAGAGGAGACAGAAAAAGGAGAAGAAAGGGAGAGAGTGAGGAGAAAGGGAGTGAGAGAAAGTGCTAGAGAGAGGTAGAGAGAAAGAGGTAGATTAAGATAGGAAGACAAAGAGAGGGTGAGAGAGAGGGAGAGAGATATATATATATATAGAGAGAGAATAAGATAGAGAGAGAATGAGATAGGCGGAAAAAGAGAGACAGAGTTGAAGTAGGAGCAGAGAAAGAGCAAATAGAAGAGAGAGAGAGAGAGAGAGAGAGAGAGAGAGAGAGAGAGAGGGAGAGAGAGAGAGAGAGAGAGAGAGAGAGATAGA